>NDXB01017813.1:47960-70234 GCA_002631895.1 Agapornis roseicollis
TTTTTTTTTTTTTTAATCCTCTGAGGAAACAGTCATGGAGGATAGAGCTTTTTAAAGGAAATGTGCTTTAAATGGCACACGATCAAATAGCTGAATTAGGGTCTGTGTGCAGGTGGATTATACTGGTACAGGACTGAGCAGCTTCCGCAGTGTTGCAGCAGACTGAGATGTTCAAGAACTTATAGAGACACCAGTGAAACTGGTGGAATGTCTTGTATTGAATCCAGCAAACTGCAAATTGAGCTTTTAGTTGTTATGATTCACAGTAACTAAGGAAACCTGAATTCCTAACAGAAGAGTCTGAAGGCTTCCTTTTGAAAAAGGCTGTGACAGTCTTTCAGTTGTGAAGTGGAAAGCTCTCTCACCATCCTTTTGTCAAGTGTATGTTTGGTTCTGATGTGAGACTTGGTGAGATGGGCTGTTATTTTTGTGTGCCAAGAATGCAGCAGACTGTCCCTGCATGATGTCTCTGATGCCAAACTTTCAGTGTTGATTTTCAGGTTGGGTTTGGTGTTGTCCCTCACACCTCCAGTTGACGTGATGGACAGCCACCTTTTTGGGAGTTTGTGTATCTTATGCAGGCACTTTGTTTTCTTTTCGTAAGGGAGCTGAGGGGGGGGAGAGTTTTGTCCAAATACATTTTTGTTACGCTCATTCATTAAGCAGTGGTTGTTCTCGGAGGATGTTTTATTTTTTCAAAGTAACCAATTCATATGCCTACAATGATATATATCTTAACAAAGAAGCCTTGAAATTACAAAGCCTAACAGCTTTTTTTTTCATATGTTTTACAGTCACCTCTTAGCCATGACCTCATCCTTAACCTGACTCAGGATGGAATCAAACTGCTGTTTGATGCTTTCAATCAGAGACTTAAGGTAATAAATCACCCTTCCTGCAAACCAAGCAATGCAAACCAAAACCCTAGGATATGTTGATGCTTAACAAAGCATCAGTATGTGGTTTTTTAGGCATTTAATTTGCTATATATAGTGCTCTCTTGTGTTAATGAACTGCATTTTGTCAGTTTGGAGGTTAAATCTTTGTTTATGGGATTAAGATGCTTTGCATTGTACTGGGGACATGCCATAGTATAATGGTTCAGTGTGTCCATCTTGTCTGAAGTTGTAGCAGAAGCTGCTTCCTCCTATTCTTAGTGTTCAGTTGAGTTAGGTTCACAGAGTACTCCTGTAGCTGCATGTACATGATTTCTTCCAGAAAGCCACATTCAGGCCTGTTGTGACCAACTGCCGCCTGCTCTGACTTCAGTTTGTTCTGGATGAGTTTTTATTCTTGTGATCAAAGTTTTCAGCTTAGCAATTCTGCTTCATAGTATCATAGAATCGTTTGTGTTGGAAAGGACCTTACAATCATCCAGTTCCAACCACTTTATCATGGGCAGGGACACCTCCCACTAGACGAGGTTGCTCAAGGCGTTGTCCATCCTGGTCTGCTTCTGTGTTTTCAGATGACCACATTCTGCTTCTCCCTAGGGTGCTTTGTATAGTTACAATGCAAAATGAGGGGCGGGCTGGTTACTAATCTCCCATGGCATATATGTTAGAAGTCTCATGAAAGTGGTATGTTTCATCCATACAAAATGGGAGACTATCATTTTGAAAGAATTTCGTAACTGAAACACTAAAAATACCTAAATGTAATGTCTTAGTTACTCAGGGTGGTCCCTTAGTAGGACCAGCTGTGCTGAGCAGTTGTCACTATGGTTCTCATTGGTGTGCATAAATTACTCTGTGACCAAGGTGTTGATTTGGCTAACTGGGTGTGAGTATCCTGCTCTAACAGCCATGCTATTTAACATTTGAAAGCAGAAGTGTGGGGTTCAATGTGATGCTGAAAAATGGAATGCTTACCCTTTGGGTAAGTCTGGAATATGGTGCTTGCATCTGTACTTAAAAGCCTTAGAACAGTGCTACATGGAGCCATTTTACCCTTACTTATATCTCCAGTAAAACCTGCAGCAAAATGTCAGCCCTGTGCTTTATCCGTGTTTTCAGCTGAAATGTAAGCTCTTCCAGTGCTTTAAATGTATCTATAAAATTGTTGACTAGCAACCCAAATGAGGAGATGTTGGAAGTACTTATTTCTCCATTAATCTGTTTTATATTAACTATAAAAATACACATTTTGAATAACAATTTTCAGTTCAAATTGAGTTCAGCTGGGGTACAGCTGTGTGCTTTTTTGCCAGATTTCAGTTTGGAATTGCCTGATGGTAGTTTCTGTTCATTAAGTCATCCTGTAACAATGGGATTTTTATTTTTGTCAATTTTTTTTTCTTTGTCTTATGTGGTGTTTGGTATTTTTATTTAACACACACTTGCTATTACATTTGATTGTGGAAAAGGGGTTGAAATACAGGCGACTGACGTGGGAAATCTTGACAGACCTGAAGAAGCTGGTGCAGGAATAAAGCTGTAGGAATATTCCTGAAAAGTTTCTGCTCTTTTTTTTCAGAGAGGGTAGTAAGGTTTGTGTGTAGTCTCTATACTCAACTTCGGCAGCCAGAGCCCTGCAGGTTATGTGAGCTAATGGGAAGGAGCAGATCCAGGATCAGGTTCTGAAAACATCGCTATGAATTTTAGCAACAAGGTCTCTCACACACACTCCCTCTGGGGTGGGAAAAGACTTAGATTTCACAGTGTTGGTCTGTTATTGCTGGTTAGTAGTAACCTGAACATTTTGTTATGAGTCTTACTTGGTAGTAGTTATCAAAACAGTGAGTGTGACAAAGCATCAGGTTTTACTCATTTGAACCACTTGCCTTCTGGCTATATAGTAAACCCATCACAGAATGATCCTTAGTCTGCTCAGGTTTTGTTCCTCTGCACACAGAATCACATTAACCATTTTGTCAGTGTAGCTTCTGTAGTTTAAAAAACTAAATCCTTTTCTAGTGCTATGTCCTGTTGCAATTTCTTCAGTACTTCTCACTTCAGGAATGGCCAGGACAGGGATGGGGATTTCTGGGGGCTGAGAGTGGTGTGCAGGGTGGTGGTGGGGGAGATGATGTGCAGGGTCACAAAAAAATACAGAATCTTTCCTAGCTTTTCATAATAGTAGCCTTTGTTTTTAACAAGCTGTGCAGTAAAGGAAACCTGGACATGTCAAACTGCATTTGTATGACAATACTGGATAACCAGTTTTTTCCAAGAAGCATAATTCAAAGTATATTTATTGAGAAGGAATATTTGTTTGCTGCTTTTTATGTTCTGCCAGAATGTTCATTTGTTACTTGCTTTGTACTTTGCTTGTTGTTGCTTATATCCTGAAATGTGTGGGCTTCTGAGAAAAGAGTGCTTCAGAGAACTCTTCCAGTTTTTTGTGAGTCAGCAGTGTACTGCTAAATGTTGGTTTTGTTGGTTTTTTTTAATTCTTATTTTTTCATATATATAGTGATTCAAACATGCAAGTTGTTTTATTTAGGGTTACTTACTGGGTGTCTCCCCAGACCAATACTTCCTTCTTAGCTGGTGGTAATTTTAGGCTTTAAAGTCACATTTGGTAGCAAGCACACTGGGGAATTCTTTCTATTCTAGCTTCAGCTAGAATATACAAAGCAATAAAGTGTTCTACCTTTTCTTTACAGCAGTTACGATGTACTCTACATGTTTTCATTTTCGTGCTGACTCAGCAACACAGGCATAGGGTGAAAGAAGTTTGTGTTTAACCACAGTTACTTGCCAAAAATGATCTGCCTAAAGCCCAGTTGAGCCTCAAGCTCCAGCAGCAGTCACGTAAAAATCATAGGAAATAAATCTCAGACGCATGTTTGCAGTAATGTGTTCAGAACAAAGAACCAATATTTAATACCTGCAGAGAGTGGAGCTCCTCAGAATATTCAGTAAGGTCTAAAATACTTACTAAATATCAGAACTAGGTAATATGGCTTGCTCTGATTATTTGTGGATTGCTCTTCTGATTATCTTCCATAATGGTTGGGGAAATTGCTTAGGTACCTGTATATAGTATTGAAATGGAATACTAGTTAGTCTTGCCATGTTCATCTGTTACTTCAGAAGGAGTTGGAAAGTTAGAATAGCGCAGTCAGGCATTCTTCAGGGTAGGAGGAGTAATCCAAGGAATGGCCTACTGATTAACATTCAATAGAGGATTCCCTAATTAGCTAACCTTTGCTATTAACTTCCTTTGAACTTACTTGCAGAAATAAGATGCTGATGCATTACTGCAAAGATTACTTTGTGCAGGTCAGTGGTGATTTACACAGGATCTGGAGGTCCTGTACTGAACCTGCAGTTGTTCTTCAGTACTTGTTTCTGTTCCTGAGTCAGTTTTTGGAGTTTAAGGTGTCTCAGAGTGATTTATGCTAGCAAAATTCTGTTAAGGAGGTGAGTGAGCAGCACTAACTAGTCTTGCCTTTTGACAGGAATTTGCCCCTGTAATGGCTTGCAGATGTGTGAAGTATGGTTATGCTTGTTTCCTGTGTTTCAGGTGATAGAAGTTTATGACTTGACTAAGGTGAAGTTAAAATATTGGTAAGTGATCTAAGACTTCCTATGGTTTCTTCTTGATTACAGTGACTGTTTTTTGTACTTCTATTAATCCTGAATTAATTTTTTCAGTCATTCTTGTTAAAATAACAAATAACAAACCCAGACAAAACCAAGCAAAGAAACAGCCAAAAAGGAATGTAGGTAATCATCCTTTCTTGAATGTAGCACTTGGTTAAATTACCAGTTTACTCTTTCCTTCTGTCTTGGAGACTTCTTCAAATTTAAATGTGGTATTGCCATTAGTAAATGTTTGTGGTATCCATTCAGTATTCTTAAGGCAGATTAATTTTGTTTCTTTTTCAGTGGTGTCCATTTTAACTCTCAGGCAATTGCTCCAACCATAGAACAAATTGATCAGTCATTTGGAGCAACACATCCAGGAGGTAAGCCAAAGTATTTGAGAAACTCACCTAGATTGACAGGCTTCTTTCTAGGAAGTCTTTCCTGTATGTCTGCCTAGAGAAACATGTAGAAACTGTTGTCAAATGATCAGAAGTTGTATTCCAGAATGGTTGTATTCTTATGGCTGGGATACCATGTAATATGTACTGTAAATTTAATTGTGGCTTTCTGGAAGCGCAGTAGTGAGGCAGAGAGTCATTGGCAGAGAATGGTGTGTTCAGATGTCAATGATGTGGTTTGAACTGCCAGTGCTGGAAAACAGTGATCTTTGTTGTTGATGCTGCTGTTTTCCTACATTCTTATGCATGGTGAGCTCCAAGTGTCCTTAGGGATTAACTATACCATGAATGTACATTTGCGCTGATCTCTGCTCAGCATCAGTCAGGGCTCAGGCTCCAACCTTTGAGAATGTGGTTGAAGCCCTGCTAAAGCAGGATCAAATCTGAGCCTGTGTATAGATGGCTTGCATTTCCCTGCACCTCCTTCCTGTTACTGGGAGCACTAGGGAGGTGTGAAGCCAGCCCACGTGCAGCATGACCAGAACCAGGGTAAATTTAATTAATGTGACTGAACCCACTCTGACTCTTTCACAGCTTCTTGGCTGTCCACCAGCTCTGAAACAGGAAAAAGACTATCTTTAAGCTCCTTGTTTACATATGAAAATGAAAAATGTATTTCAGGGGTTTATTAGGTAATGAAAATAGGGTAGTGGTGAAACTTTGAAGAGGATATTTAGAATTAAACTGTTCAGGAACCCTCAAGAATTGGAGCCACAAACTGGCATAACAAGAAAGATTAACTCCATACAGGCAAGATGCCCTTTTTACAGCATCACTTTCTATTTTTAGCTTAACCCAGTCCATTTGCAGTAGTCAGGCTGATGTTCTTTGTGATTGATGGTGGCTGCATATCCAGTCTTTGTCCCTGTTCTCTGCAGACAATCTCTTGCACATTACAGAATAGGATTTATTCACTGTGGAGGGTCATGTGGCTGAAGTAATATCATTACATAAAAGCCTGCTGTAGTAGATGAATATCAGATGGAGATAAATGAAGCTTGGACGATTTCTAGTCATAATATTCCAAGGACCAGACTCGGCATTTTTAAATTTCACTTCGGTCATTTCCTCTTAGTCAGAAACTGTGAGGTCTATATCTAGATCTGTTATGGAACTAGTCCATACAAGAAAGTATGTAATATTTAGAAATGGTGAAAGTGGTTCCATATTCTTGACAGTTTATAAGTGATGATGGTTTATTTGCAAATATTTAGAGGTTAAGTGCTTGCAAAATTGTGATATTGTGAATGATAAAAAGACCTACTGAGCTGTAAGCATTGCTTATGATAGGAAGAGCATGGTTTATTACCACATAAAATTGTGTATAAGCACTGAAAACATAGATTTGCACCACATGTCCTCATGCTCAGTTTGCCAGATCTCATATGCCTGTCATATTCAATTAAGAAAACTTGTACACCTACTGCATCTGGTAGTAGTTTTTCGTAACATCTTTTCATCCAGTGGCATGTAAATATGAAAATATATTTATTAAAATGTTGCCTCTGTTATCACTACACTAGTGCATTTGCTTATTCAGTTGTCTCATTGGAAGTTCAGTATCTTCCACTAGCAGCCTACTTAGCAGAAGTAAATGCTCTGTTTTAAGCTGCCTGTCATAATATGATAGTTTGAACTGTATCATGGAATGCAAGTTTTGATAATTTTATTTTTCTTTGAGGTTTCTGAAACGGAAAAGGCAGAGAACAGTGGTTTTCAGCATGTGGGAGGGGTGATGGCCATCCCATGAAAATCTGAGCTAGGGTGAGGACAGAAAGGTGGGAAACTGTCCTCTTCATGTGACTAAAGTACCAGACACCAAGTTTCATGGATGAGAGTATGACATAACCACTCCTTTTCTCTGCTGTACTAGTACTCCTCCAAAACCCCAATGCAGGCTCTTTAACTTAAAGTCTTCTGTTGTTTATCTCTATGTTAAACTTCACTAGAACTTCAAAGCAAATGTTGTCTTTCACTTGAATCTAAGGTGGTTGCAGCAGAGCTTTCCTGGAACAGGATACAGTGGGAGTTTCAAAATGTATTTCAAAAAGCTAGCAACAATTTTGTGCTGAAACCGACCTTCAGTAAGCAGTTTTGGTTTGCCAAATCAGTGGTTTTAAAAAAAGTCATCAGGAAAATTGCAACCAGCTTCATTACTTTTTGGCTAATGTTGGTATGAAACATTGTACTGTCTTTGTCATGGGGGTGATTGAAATATGACCACTTTGGAGGTCAATAGGATTGTCAAAACCAAGATTTGATCCTACGTGCCCATGATTCTCCGACCTTATTTCCTGCTGGGAGGCATTTGTTCTTGCCAGTGGTTTTGCTGAAATCACATGCTGGTCTGAGTCCTCGTGGATGTGGCTGTTTGCTGAAGTGCCATTCAGCATAGATGAGGGCTGTGGAATTAAACTGAAGTCATAAGGTAGAAATAAAAACCATTCTTCCCTCTTGCCACAGTGGCTTTGCAAGGATGGAGGGGTCCTCTCTTCTACATCTGTAACCCCAGGAGACTTCAGAGATTGCTCAGGCTCCCCTAAGGTGCTGGAAAAGTCTTGCTGGTGTTGGTGGCCTGGAAGGCAAACTGTATCCCTTACCCTCACTCAGAGTGCAGCAGCGAAACAGAGTTTTTCTGCTTCTGTCTGCAGGGTACCTTTGTAGAAAATCAGTAAATTAAAAAAATGAATGAAATAAAAAGGCTTACCTTGTTCAGACCTGTGGTTGTGACATACGGTCCTGAGGGAGACATGAGAGAACTTCTTCAGGGTAAAACCATTCCTTGCCCTTTAAGCCTAAGCATCAACAAACTTTGCAGGGGATGGGAACTGATGCAATTTGTATAATCAGATATCGCACTTGGCATGACTAGGGGAAAAACACTTATCCAGCTGGCTGTGGGCTTTGGAAAAGATGCATCATAATTTATCACATGAGATCTGTGTAATTTTCCTGCTGATCAAAACATTTCCCCCTCCCCACATGTTTCCTTTGAGTGACAAGCAGGGAAAATGCTCTTAGCCAGCACATTCTGCAGAAAAGACAAATGATTACTTTTGAAAGCTTAATGCTTATTGCTCAACTATTATTTTTCTATCCTGGGTGGCCTGGCGTTGTCTAGACATCTTGTGGCATGTCTCTCAAATTGAACTTTTGAAAAGCACTTTGGGATGGGGGAAAAAATATATGTATTTTTCTCTCTATGTCATCTTAAATATGGTAAGGGAAAAAAGGGAATATTAATTCAGTTCCCCTTGGTAAAGTGCAAGAAAGTATCTTCTCTTGTTGGGAGCATTTCTCTATTGTTCTTCATCCTCTACTGTTTTCAGACTGTTTTGCAAATGAACCAGCTTCTGTGTGTTACAAGAACATTGTGTTCCATACTGTGGCTACTGGACGCAGGTTGAAGTTTGGGAGCATCAATCCCAAAATTGTTCCCAAGCTTGCATTCTGCTGGGATTGTTTTTAAGCTTTCCAGTCTCACAAAACAGCATGTTTTGTTAGCCAAGTACTGGCAAGACTTCTACTGCTGTTTGTAGTTGTTGTTATGCAGTTTATTGGAGTAAATGGGGGGGTCTCGTGAAGCGATGACAGCTAGAGGTCTATGTGTTCTGGTTTATTACTGTTCTTTGTAAAAGTTTACCTATCAGCTGCTGTTTCTGGGGACTCTATGCTTAATTTCACTGTAAATGGCCTAGAACCTGTGTGCAGGAAGCACTTCCTTCTTGTGCCGTGTTACTTGGGAATGTGGGTAGCTGAACTAAGACACACAGGCAAGAGTCTCTGCTAGGAAGAGAGGTAGGTGGGTACCTGTGAGCTCCTTGGGACTGTGCTTCTTAGTAGTATGAAACTTATCAGTGCTCTGGACACATTGGTCTAAAAAGACTTTTTGGGTTAATATTATTCAAGTGTTTCACATAACAGTGAATAGAATTGGGTTGCTGTTCTAAGTGGCTATTTAAACTACTTTAGGAATATTAAGGTGTAATTGATTGTGCCATATTGTATAATTGTATCATTAGGGATAGGCTTGTGGCTACAGGCTTGCCTAGCCAACTCTAATAAATCTAGGGTTTCTCTTATTGCCATGTTTCTACTGCAAGAAATTAAAAGCAAAACTACTAATTATCCTGTGTAACTGTGTTCCTCCTGCATTTTGAGATGTAATAAATTCATTGAGGTGATGGAAGTGCTGTTAGATCTGGAGAATTCTTAGTTCATTTTTGTAACTCTGTGTTTACTTTCTTTTCCTTTTTAGTGTATAATTCAGCTGAGCAGCTCTTTCACCTCAATTTCAGAGGACTCTCATTTTCTTTTCAGTTAGACTCCTGGACTGAAACTCCAAAGTACGAGGTCAGCAGTCTTTCTTAATTAATGGATAGTCTTTTTGCCTCTATGATCCTTGCAAAGTAACACCTGCTATATGTCTCACCTGCAAGCAGAAGAAACCAGTGATTTGGAAGGAATTTAACTTCTCCGTTTTTCTCTTATTCTTATGCAATCATTTTGAAGTTAAAAATTTTCTTTCTTTTAGCAGAAGGCATATGTGTAGAGGTTTTGCTTGCATCATGAACTGGGACTAGCAATTCTGTTACTGAAAGGAGTCTGCTAAAAATGAGAGTGCTGGCTGTGCAAATACATAAATATTAAGCAATCAACTGGAAGGCTGTTCTTTTATCAGATATTTTTAAATCCCATCAGAGTGATTATGTAACTGATCTAAGGTAGAGTTCATAAAATACATTTTCATCTTAAGTGTCCTTCAGCATGAGTGGTTTTAGAAAGCCAGATGAATGAGCTTTATTTGTAGTGTCTGTTTGCATATTCACCAGCTGTTCAAATGAGTTACTTAATAATTGAACATATTGTTGTGTTCTGTGAAATCTTTGGAAATCACTGTTGTAGTGGAAACAAGATGAGGTCTCTGTGATTTCCACCTATGCTGACAAAAGTATATGTATCACTATTGTGTGAGGATGGAAAGGCTCTCAGTTGTATTATTTATTCTTACCAGTTAAAATGAACACATGCTGTATGGTATTAAAATAAAAAGGCACATACAAAGAGTCGAAACAAAGTAGGAGAAATCAACCAATATCATGACATGTTTCCTGTTACAGCCTGGTACTTCAGTAGTTGAGTGTTGATATGTGAGAGAGCAGGGAGTAGGTAACCAGGGGAAGTTATTATTTAGCAGTTGTGAAGGTCAGCTGGTTATCAGGACTTTCGGAAAGTAAATAGAAACCTAGTAAGTCAAAAAAAGAATGTCCCATCAAAGAGTGGGTGCCTTTTGTACAAGAGTTCCCAGGGCATTTGTAAATAAATAGCTTAGCTGCTAAGAAAGTCAATTGCTATACAAAAGATCTGGAAAGATCATAAAGTATCTCAAATTGCAAGGTGCCCATAAGGATCATGGAGTCCAACTCAGTGCTTATTACAGCACTATCTGAAAACTGAAAGATGTTAAAATAAAACTGCTAGAATCAGTTCTGGCCAGTGCATCTGCATGTCTTGTTTTGGTGTATGGCTCAGTTATCTGAGAAAATAGGGATAGTTACGGAATGCTTGGTGTGAATAAGCCTTGAGAGGAAAATAGTGTGATCCTTGTGGATGATACAGTTCTTAAGGAGAAAATACTCTTGCATTCTCAAGTCTTTCATCCAGTTGATCAAATGAGGTTAGTAAAATGTTTGCATAGAGTGAAAGGCAAAATTGTTCCCAGGGTTATAAATAGGTAGAAAAAGGATAGTTTAGAAAAGAGTAGTATGAAACAGTCCACAATGAAAACAGCTATTTGTGAAGCCTTTCAGGGAGGAACAGTAGGAAAGATAGAAGAGTGAAATGAAATGTGAAGATGTCAAAATCTTGCGAGTTTGGAGAGGACTGTACAGGAATTCTAAACTCATTAGCAAAGCAGTATAACCTCTGCCTATGGAAATGAAAAAGCTCTGAAGAAAATTGTGGGCTGTTTACGTAGCTGGTAAACTGCAGGTGAGAACATGAAAGCCTGCTCACACTGTCTCTGTTAAGAAATGATGCTCATATGGCTCAGGTGCTCCCATAGCTCTAGAGAAGATTTTTCTGTTGCTAAGATGTCAGTATGTTAAAATATAATCTTAAGCCTAACCACTTTAGAAAGCTGTGTTTGAGTTTTTCATGCTGTGGGCAAGTTCAGGAAGAGTATTGAACTCAGGGCATGTCCAGGTTTGCAAAGTACTGCAGGTTCCTTTCCAAATACCTAAGGCAGTGAAAGTCATTGCTCTGGGTTATTTTTTTATTCTTTTTCTAAGAATAACATTTTGTGTTTACTTTGTGATGTCCTGCTAAAGTAGACCAGGATAGTAGTTTGAATATTGTGCATCTTGGTTTTGTGTGACAAAAGTTAGTTTATTTTCTGTCCTGTGCCAGCAAAGTATGTTGATGGTCTTTAAGAAAGTCCTGTCATCTTCAGAGTTGAAGGAAATAAGTTCTTAATGTACTAGAAGAATAAATCTGATTTCCTCAGCACACTTTTGATTTAATGAGAGCACTCAAAATCCCAATCAAAACAGTACATGTAAGAACGTGGTGGTAAGGAGAGCAGAAAATCTGTTTAATGAATGAGCCTCTGTTCATCAAATAAATGCATTTTACAAATCAGCAGAGATATTAAAAGGCTAAGGCTAATGCAGTGGGAGACAAAAAAGAAGTTTTACCTCTAAGACAGCCAATTTCTGAGAACTTAAATACAGTGTTATCAGTGCAAATACCTTTATAGCCAGTGAGAACAAGCAAACTTGAATTCAGGCTGTGCACCATGGCTGATTGTCAGACTAGTGCCATCTTTTGGTGGATAATTATAGTGAGCATTCCACCCTAGCGGCAGAATCCAGGAGTGGTGTAATGTGAAGGAAAACCACTGAGAAGGGGTTTTGTTGTTGGTTTTCCCACCTGTTCTTTGGCTAGAGATTTACCTGAATTGCTAAGCATATTCTGTATTTATAATGTAATTAATAACTTTGAGCTCAAGTGTCTACTGTGTCACATAACAAGAATGTTTTTGTATGTTCACAGCCTAACTTTGCCCATGGCCTGGCCTCTCTGCAAATTCCACATGGTGCGACTGTGAAACGCATGTACATCTACAGTGGAAACAGTCTGCAGGATACCAAGTAGGTACAGCTAGTTGTGCCATTTTGATCAGTTAGAATATGGTTTTTCTTTCTCATTTATTTAGGGTTTTGCAAATGTTAAATGTAGTCATACACTTTTTTTTAGTTCCGTTTTGGTCTTCCATGAATTTGGCAGAGTACAGAATGCCTTTAGATACTAACCTTTTTTGAATTTCCATAGGCATTGTCTTCAAACGTTATAACCAAATGTTGATTTACGTTGCTATAAAATCATCTTGGCTCTGCTGTCATAGGTAATTCATTGACTTGAGAATGAATTCATTGAGTAAAGGAGGAAATTAGTGAACCTAGTACGAGGTGTGGTTAGGCTGTTCTTACTCTAGGTTGTGTTTGCATGTTAATGGCCTCTCCCTAGACAAATCAAAGTTTGTGCAGGCGGTCAATAATTTTGTAGTGTGTTGGCATTATTTATGTCATGGCAGGGTACTACCAAGGGTCCTAAACTCTCTTGCTATACAGAAATAATGAAATGTGTATTTTCAGTTGTAAGTCACATGCATAATCTGCCATAGATTAAATATATTTGCAGTTACCTGACTGAACTTACTGCTCTGAGGAAACTGATCTTCATGCCTTATTACTAGTGGAATAGTTATATGTTAATGTGGTTAATGTTTTCTATTGTGTTGTATTCTGTCGTCTTTTAAGTTTTGCTCTTTCTAAAAATGTTGCTCCTGGGGTTCCCTACTCAATTGAAAGGACTTCTGTAAATTCTTCCTTTCAGCTTATAAATACCCAGACTGATAAGGTAGTAGCTTTTGCAGAGACATTTGTGTTTTAGTGCCAACAGTAAATTAACACATGCTTGGGCTACTGGTCAGAAGGGAGGGAACCTTGTTTCTGCAGATGTTGTCTCCTGGTTAGAAATAAGTGCACTTTGGGAAAATAATGTTGTCTCTGCCTGTCTGGAGTGTGGTGAGTTCAGCGAGAGCACTAATTGTCACATGGGGCTTGGGGGTATATGGGTGCATGAGAGCTCAAAACCTGACTTTTCGCTCAAGTCGTTCACACAGAGGAGAAGTTCACATATGTAGTGTACTTGCACAAGCTGGTTGCATGTTCTGGGCTATGGAGTACCTCCCTGAGAACATCACAGAGAAGGCTCTTCTGCTCTATTTGGGTGATATGCCTAGTTCAAGGAGTAGGTATCCTTAAAAGCTATGTGACTTCCATTTTCCCAAGGAGAAATCTGAGATGACACATCCTCATAGGAGGCCTAGATGCAGTTTCTTTAATTCCCAGAATCTTTGAAGCCTACTGTTTCTTTCATTACCAGTAAAGGTCTTGCATGTGAGTGGCATCTCGTTCCCCTTCCTTTTTCTCCAGACTTTCTGATCCTTGTGTTTGATACAACTTTCAATCTTCAGCCTAAGCTAAATGCAGCTTTGTCAAAATTAATGTGCTCTGTTCCAGTGAACTGATACCAGCTTGTTAGTAGGAATTTGAAGATTAAGCAAATCCTATGCACATTTTATATGATTGCTTTTAGGGCTCCCTTGATGCCTCTTGGCTGTTTCCTTGGTAATGTGTATGCTGAGAATGTTGATGTTCTGAGAGATGGAACTGGACCCTCAGGTTTACGGCTTCGCCTCCTCACTGCAGGTATTGATTACACTCAGAATATGGAATTAGTTGCTTTTCTCAGGAAAAGAGGGCTAAACTTGTGTAAATTATTTGTGATGATTTTACAAGTGATTTCAAAATGTTCTTTGTACCTTATTTTGATATATTGAAACAAAACATTTTGAACTAGTGAAACAAAACTCAGTAAAACTCCTATGAAGGTGAGTCTGCCTGCTGCTATGTGTCCCTGGCCCTGGAGAAATCACAGAGGACCATAGCCCTGTCCTCAATAGTTCCAAGTCCTTAGAGTCTTTTTGCAGAAAAGGAATTTGTCTCCTGGTGTATGTGTAGAATAAAACAGTTGCAATCACATTACTGAAGAAAACATGAAACATCAATAAGCCTTAGGTACATGTGCATTTTCTGAGGTTCCAGTGAGCTGTATGATGTTATTTTTGTGATTAATTCTGGAAGGCTTTTAAAAATACCAACAAGGGACTGCATCAGTGCTGCAGTCCTAGACTGCACATTCAATTCTGTTTTCATTTGTTGTGAGAGACAGCAGTGGAAGTGACAGAAGCTGATGAGTGCCTTCTCCTTGTGTGTGCTTTCGGAGGTGGGGGGTGCTCAGAAATTAGGGAAAGATATAATGACCTCAAGGGAGTAATGTTCAGTTACCAGAGCTTGAGACTTGACAATGTTTTTAAGAAGAAAATGAGATGTCTTCACTAATTTTCATTAGCAGGCTCAGCTTTTGGCCTGTACTGGCTATAGCTGTATGTATAGTGAGGAAATGATCGGGATATTTTTGCAATGTGCAAAAGTTAAAAGGGAGAAGATTTAATGTAAAGAATAAAAAAATATGAATTACAAGGGAGCAGGTGCTTTCAAGTTACTTTGCTTCTGTCTTTACAGAGGAAGATAATGGAGAGCTGCCTAGGACAGGGAACATATATCCTTGTGTACTAGGGGAGGAGTTAGCTATAACATCATATTAATACACATGATTTTGAGAAATTGGACATTTCTGAGGTAGAGTGTCAAGTTCAGTTAATATATGCAGCTCAAAGGAAATGTCAATAAAATAACTACTAAAATGTATCATTCATGTTCAGACTAAATCTTGCAAAGGGTTAGTCTGGACATGTCTTGCTGAAGTTGTAGAAACTCCTTTGTAAAATGTTATGTGCCTGTTCAAGCACAAGTTTCTCTGCAAGTATATTAATTTTCAGCATCTCTTCCAAAAGGAATCAAGGATGACTTAATTGGATTTTTCTGATTTATTTTATTGGATAACTAGCTACATGAATAGTGCATAGTGTGAAAAGCTAAGTGTGTGTTTAGACCCTATCCTAGACCTGTACATGTATTCTTCATAAATGTAAGGTGCTGCATTCTTGAAAGCAAATGGGATTACAAACTGTAAGATGCTTCCATTTCTGGTAAAATACTTCAAGAATTCATCTATATAATGGCTACTTGGTAAGATCCCTTTTCAACATTGTTTGTATAGGAACATACTTGCAATTGATTCAATAAGCTATGGGAATCCTGATGTATGCTTTCCAATACAGTTAATATGGATGAGGAATTTCACTTCATAGGCTTTACTTTTTTAGCTGGAAATAGATCCTTAGCTGTTGAAGTAGGGTATTTTAGGGATAGAAATAATTCCTGGAACTTACTGCTAATAACCAGCTGATCAAATTGAGATGGGCAAGGGAAAAGGGTGATTGTTCATGTGAATGGCAAAGAAGATAGCACTGCTGAAGCTGGAGCTTAAGATGGGGATCTGTCCAACAGTAAAGACATCATTTTGATAAGAAATGTTTAACCTGATGGAAAAATGAAGGGTTAAATGTAGCTTAGCACTGTTTCTGAAGAATGCAGCTGTCTGGCTTATGAATAGAGGAATGCTGAACTTTTGGAACTGACTTGCAGCTGATTTTCTGATCAACAAGGATGAATTTTGAGTTGTTTTCCATTCCTCAGGCTGTGGCCCCGGTGTTTTAGCCGATGCAAAGATGCGGGTATTTGAGCGTTGTGTGTACTTCGGTGATTCATGCCAGGACGTTCTGAGCACCTTGGGGTCTCCCCACAAAGTCTTCTACAAGTCTGAAGATAAGGTGAGGGTAGTCATTCACGTGCAGGGTTTTGTCTCTGTTCAGCCATGTCTCAGGTTAGTTGCAGGGCCTGTGGTTTGCAAGGCCAGTGAAATTAAACTGCCATGCAGTACAAATGAGTGCTTCACTTGACATGTGATAGAAAAGGATGAACAGTTATATAACTTGTTTATTTAAAAGCCTTCTAAAGCTAATTTAATGCAAATCTGTTTAAATTAAAAAAAAAAAAACAACACCAACCAAACCTCCCCCCCCAAAAAAAAATTAAATTGGAGCACTTTTGAATCCATCCAAACCTTAGCAAGTGTGTGCTGTTTAATTTTTTTAATTATGTTTTATGTAACAACTTCAGCACATAACTTGATCCTTTCTTAATGTTTATACATTATATATACATGATAAGTTGAATAACTCTTTTACTTCAGATAAAGAGAAAAGCTCTTGTCATTGTGCCACTGCAAGCAGTTCATGACTTCTCATGAAGCACAGTATCTTACGTATTAGAACAAGGGCTTCAAAGGAGATTGTGGTGTTTAGTTTGACTGTAAGGATGCTGTTAATTTTGTTAATAGCTTTGTAAGAGCTATTAAATATATATGAGAGGTATTAAATACATCTGAAAAACATATTTCTTGCAGATGAAAATCCATTCACCCTCGCCCCATAAGCAGGTCCCATCAAAGTGCAATGACTACTTCTTCAATTATTTTACACTTGGACTGGTGAGTGGGAAGCTTCCCTGTACACATTCATCTAAAGTTTTGATTTAGTTACATGGCAATCTTTTCAGAAGACTAAAAGCTGTGGGAAATGAGAGACTGCAGTCTCTTGATTGCTGCCTTAGAAATCTCTGCATATGAAAAATAACATTGCCTTTTCTCTAGCACTTGCAAATTCAAACAGGAACATTTTCTCATCTCCACCAGTGGATGGAGGTCTCTTTGTTTGCCTTTTGGATTCTTAGGTTTTCTCCCTCTGCCATGCCTAATGCATAATATATTAGCTGTTCCTGACAAACTTGCCTGTCCCATGGAACTGAGAATAGGTAGCCCAGAACACCCATGTGGAAGTTAGCCAAGCTGTCGATGCAGTTCAGCCTTCATGTCCTTAGGTTTTGCTTTAGTCCATGCTACCCTGAAGAACATGCAGAACAAGACCTCCCTAGGAAATTTGCCAACATTAGGAAATGAAACTGCAGTTGTAATTGAGTGCTGGAGGAGATGTATATTTAGTTGAATTTACCAATAGTCTTGTTTTCAAATACTACTTTTCACAGTGCATTCAGTTCCAATAAGATAGATACATACCACTCCATACAGGTACAATGGTAACTAATCTCAGGTTTCTTTGGGAAAAGGCACCTTCCTCTGTCCAGATTGTTTCATGTATGTTTCTTTATTCTTCAACAGGATATTCTGTTTGATGCAAACACTCACAAAGTGAAGAAATTTGTCCTGCATACAAATTATCCTGGTCATTACAACTTTAACATGTGAGTGTAAGGAATTGATCTCTTAAAGAGTATTTTTAAAACACCCAAAAAAGAAATTTTATGTTCCCTTTATGGAATTGCAGTATTTTTTCCCAAGTGTCTTTGGTGTATCTGGTAACTTTTGGAGGTTCCAGCCATCATTAGTGCTTTTTATTTTATTTTAGATTTTATTTTTACTTTTAAATGCCTTTATATTCTCAAATATGTCTCAAAGCAGTAAATGAGGTAAGGTAGTTCTTGGTTCAGGTGTAATATGCAAACTGTCTTGCTAGAGGCAAACTTTGAATGATGAAGAGTGTCCATTTACTGCTAGGTAAGCTGCTGTTTTTTTCTTGACATTATTTCAGTTAGTCATTTAAAAAAAAAAATTGAATTTCCCTCATGCTTCAGAACATATTTCCAATACTTTTTGAATGTAAAGTCTTCAGAGGAGGAATATGAGTTAAAAAACCATAAATTATTGTCTCTCTGATTTAAGCAGTTAGTGACAGAAATATTTAGTACTGTTTCTAAGCTGAGTATTTCTGTATCTGTTCTGTCTAAAAGCAGAGTAATTTGTGATGAAGAAACTTTTGTATCCTTTAGAAAATTGTTAGGGTGTTCCCAGGCTGGTGCCTTTTTTGATATAAAAAATAGAAATAAGTATTTTTAGCATTGCGACTCTCATTTTCATTTTATTCTTCATGTGACTTTTGTGCATTAAACTGGTTAAGAGCTCCAAGTCTGTGCTGTGCAGTTTATGTTGGGTTTTCTGGTTTCTAATAGCTTGACAATTTGCACTTTCTAGTTACCATCGCTGTGAGTTCAAGATTCCACTAGTCATTAAGCGAGGTGAGTAGTTCATCTGTCGTACTGCTTCAGGGGGTATGTGCCACAACATGCTCAAAGGGGAGGTATGATCAGTTTTCATTTCTAATGCATTCTTCATTATCAGAGGATGCTAACACTGAAAGTCATCGAGATGGAGGAGAAATTTCAGGGTTAGGTTTATGTTTAAGTGAAAAAGATACTTCAGGTTAGCATTTCTCTGATTTTACTTACAGCACCTTGTTTACTTACTTGGATTATCCAAATATTTAGCTGCAACGTCACTAACTTTCTGTAATGCTGCCACTCTGCAAAAATCACTTACTTGGAGGCTCAGAATCTGTAAGGTCATGTTAATCTGAGCCGGTATGTCCAATCCACAGGTGAACTTTTTAATGCTGAGCTTGCTCTTGAAAGGCTTATTCATGATAGTGAATATAAACTGGTTTAGCTGGGAATGAGAACAAATATCCAGAATATGCTGGCTCTGTGTGCTATAGACAAAGTATGTGTTCAGTTGGAAATCTTTACTTGAAAAAGCGCGTATATGACAGTAGTGTTGATTCCACAAGATACTAAGATGTGTACAGCTGTCTGCATGTAAGTGATCTGAACAAAGCGGGAGAAACCTTGTTTGAAGATTGTAGTGATCAAGGCAGGCTTCTTTCCTTGTAAGAATTAGCAGGTGTACTGGGAAAGTGAGTATTTTGATTATCCAGGGAATACTGGATGCTGGGTAGGTTTTGGCCAGGGATGATCTTCTCATTCTCACTGGTATTCACTGAAAGCAGTTCCCTGTGTAAAGTGCAGTTTTCCTGTGACTGTCAATAGCAATTTGAGCATGTAGAGGAAAGAAACCTGGAAAAACAGTGTTTCTGTATACAAGCGTAAGTTGATTTGTACTTCAGCCAAGAGAATAAACATGAAAGTTCTAGGTTTTTACATTATTTTCTCTTAGGTCATTGTGCAGCACTTCAAAGGCATTAATTTCTACCTTTTTTTAAATTCACCTCAAGTAATATCATGAATCTCTTCTGAATGTAGCTGTCTCGTTTGGGGTTGGGTTTTGTTTTTTGTTTTTTTCTTTAACTCACCTTTCTGGTCTCAGCCTTATGTTCAGGACATGTAACAGGTTATAAACAGAAGAACCCATTTTATTCCTTGTGGTAGGAGTGCCTGATGCAGCTTTATTAACTCCCTGCTGTGTAGGTTAACAAGAGTTTTTGAAAGAATGGTGTTTTTGCTGATTCTAGGCCTGCCAGCACCTGAGTCCTCAGCTGTCAGTTTTAGCCAGGTTGCATTCCAAATGCAGTGAGGTATTTGGTCTTGATAAATGACTGTGCTAGGCATGTTAACTTAGTACAAACAGACGTAGTTTTCAGTCCCAAGCACTCCTTTCTATTTCTTTGCACTGTATTTCTCTGCACTATGACAAGATAGTGAGAGAATGGGTTGAGAGCAGCCCTGAGAAGGACCTGGGTATGTTGGGTGATGAGACGCTCCCCATGACCCAGCCTCAGTGTGCACTTGAGCCCAGAATCCCCCCCACGTGCTGGGCTGCACCCCCAGAGCATGAGCAGGAGGTCAAGGGAGGGGATTCTCCCCCTCTGCTCCTCTCTGGGGAGAACCCCCCTTTGCAGTCCTGCATCCAGCTCTGGGGCAACAACACAAGAGGGATGTGGAGCTGTTGGAACAAATCCAGAGGATGCTATGGAGATGCTGTGAGGGCTGGAGCACACCTCCTATGGAGACAGGCTGAGAGAGCTGAGCTTGTCCAGCCTGGAGAAGAAAAGGCTCTGGGGAGACCTTAGAGCAGCTTCCAATTCCTAAAAAGGCTACAAGAAACCTGGAGAGGGGCTTTGGACAAGGGCCTGTAGGGACAGGAAGAGGGGGAATGGCTTTAACCTGACAGAGGGGAGACTGAGATGAGCTCTCAGGAGGAAGTTCTTCCCTGTGAGGGTGGTGAGGCACTGGCTGAGGTTGCCCAGAGAAGCTGTGGCTGCCCCATCCTGACAGTGTTCAAGGCCAGGTTGGATGGAGCTTGGAGCAACCTGATCTAGTGGAAGGTGTCCCTGCTTGTGGCAGGGGGTTGGAATTGGATGAGCTTTAAGGTCTCTTTCAACCCAAACCATCTATGACATTTTCTTTTATGATGGCATTCTTCTATGTAAGATTACAACTTAAAACATATAAAGTGTTAGAACTTGGAGCTTGCTTATAAATAGGCAGTTTGTATAGTCACCTTAACCAGCATTTTATCAATGTTGTTGACAGTTGTGATTGCTAGTAAATGCTGGTTAATTTCAGTATATGAACTGATCTGATGCTTGTATGTCTTCTGCTATCTGAACTAATCTCCCAAAATAAAGGATTATAAATGAGCCTGGTCGAACACGAACAATAGAGTTTTTTTGTTTTACTTTCATAGACAGTGCTGATTCACAGACCGAAGTATGTACAACATACAGCAAGGTAAGTTTGTGCCACACTGCTTTCTTTCTTAAACTATCCACATGATCTATGCTAAATTTAAAATGCACTTTGAAGAAATAGTAACAGTTGTATCATGTTTTAAAATAGAAAAGTTGAAGGCCAAAAGCTAATGTATGCTTTGTAGTTTAAACATTTTATTAAGGATTGCAGGCATTTGTAATAGCATACTTCAGGTAAACTGACCAACTGCATTGTTGGATGCTTTGCATTGCAAGCTAGATGTAGGTAGAAATAAAACAGTAAAATAAATCATATGGGAAAGCAGTAGCAGTGCTGGCTAAATGTTGGCTGGAAAAAATATTTCTAAACAGAATTTTTACAGAGCTTTTCTATTTAATGTAGCTCTTGAAGACATGTATTGTCTAACAAGATAGTCCAGTGCCCTTCCACTTTCTTCTGAAGGGTGCCAATGATGGGATATTTCTCAGGCAGCAGCAGGCATTACAGAAATGTCACTGCAGGTGTAACACCTCCTGATGACAGTGGAATCCTTGAAGTCTGTTCAGTTTTACCACCTAAATTAACATCCCCACCTGGCAGTTGCTGCTGCATCATTGAGAGCTGCGTCAAATAGAAGAACTTCTCAAAAACTGTGTTAGGCAGAGTCTCTACAGTTAACATTCAGCCAGGGTCAGTGCTGCTTTCCTGGCTCCTGGGGCACTAAATTGAAGCCTTTCCTTAGGGAATTTGTGGGAAGAAAAAAACTGGAGTGAGCAACCTGAAAGCTGCTGTTTTTTGCTTTTCAGTTTGAAATACTTACAACCTTTAGTGCTTTGACTTACTTCAGTCTTGTGTGTGGAACTGCANAAATTGAAGCCTTTCCTTAGGGAATTTTGGGCCCCATCCTGGGAAGAAAAAAACTGGAGTGAGCAACCTGAAAGCTGCTGTTTTTTGCTTTTCAGTTTGAAATACTTACAGCCTTTAGTGCTTTGACTTACTTCAGTCTTGTGTGTGGAACTGCAGCTTTTTATTAAGTCTGATTAGAGTAGTGAAAACTGCACGTTAAATACTGCAGCCTCCCTCTTATTTTCCAATCCTGTCACTTAAGTCAAGGGAAGACATTCAAAAGATGTAGCAGCAATCCTATTTTTCCCTCTGCAAAAGTATGTAAGAGGATATTTTCTTGAAGCTTCCCACAGCTGCTTTGTTCTCTGAGGTGTTCCTGAAATGCTACAAGACTTTACAGCTACATTTTACCCATAAGAGACATAGATTTTTATATTTTTTTAATTAATAATTCTAATTTAAAGCTGTTCTGAGACAAAAACAAGAATAAACCCTGAGAGGATTTTGTAGCCTTACCTAGTAGTGGATATTTCCACTACTGAGTATGGCTCCAGTCACAAAATGCATGTGTAAATAAAACCTCTGTGTTATTTGGCAAATGAGCATGCCATGGAAAAACATGTATGATGCTTTTCCTGGATCAAAAGAGTTCATGTGCCTCATTTTAACACAAAGTCTTTCATGTGTTTACAGTGGGACAGTATTCAGGATCTTCTGGGGCACCCTGTAGAGAAGCCAGTGGTACTTCACAGGTAAAGTTCTCTATTTTGTTTGGCAGGGGTTGAGCTGATAACAGAGGATGAGCTTAGACAGAAGAAGAGTGTTTATTGCACTAGTTATTTTGC
>NDXB01017814.1:0-19994 GCA_002631895.1 Agapornis roseicollis
GTGATCCTGCCCCTCTACTCTGCTCTCGTGAGACCTCACCTGGAGTATTGTGTGCATTTCTGGGGTCCTCAACAAAAAAAGGACATGGAGCTGTTGGAACAAGTCCAGAGGAGGGACATGAGGATGATCAGGGGACTGGAGCATCTCCCATACAAAGACAGGCTGGGAAAGTTGGGACTGTTNTGTGCATTTCTGGGGTCCTCAACAAAAAAAGGACATGGAGCTGTTGGAACAAGTCCAGAGGAGGGACATGAGGATGATCAGGGGACTGGAGCATCTCCCATACAAAGACAGGCTGGGAAAGTTGGGACTGTTCAGCCTGGGGAAGAGAAGGCTGCATGGAGACCTCATAGCAGCCTTGCAGTATCTGAAGGGAGCCTCTAGGGATGCTGGGGAGGGGCTCTTCATTAGGGACTGTAGTGACAGGACAAGGGGTAACGGGTTCAAACTGAAACAGGAGAGGTTTAGATTGGATATAAGGAAGAAATTCTTTCCTGTTAGGGTGGTGAGGCACTGGAATGGGTTGCCCAGGGAGGTTGTGAGTGCTCCATCCCTGGCCAGGCTGGACAGAGCCTTGGGTGGCATGGTTAATGTGTGGTGTCCCTGCCCATGGCAGGGGGGTTGGAACTAGCTGATCTTAAGGTCCTTTCTAACTGTTCTATGATTCTATACTATACACATAGAGCTAGTGGTTTGAAGAGAACAAGTAACAGATTACAAAATAAGACAGACAGAAAACACAGGAAACATTACTTCACCCCTGAGCACAAGGAATGAGTCATGAGCTTATCACTCAGCAAAGACAGAGGTAACAAAACAGGGTCATGACTTCAAAAGTCTCAGCTATGTCATGAACATTTTAGAAAGCCACTGTGAGCTCCAGGCTCGTCTCAGTTTTACCTACCTCATACTCCTTCAAAGACCCAATTTTTAGTTGCATAATGTATCAGGATGACAGTAAAACATAAAAATTTATTCTACCAATATTTCAAGTTGCAACTGCTTTAACATTTTCTAATAAACATGTTTTAGTCTTGTGGGGGTGTCCCATCTCACCAGCCACGGGCAATTTTATTTCCAAGTTGCCCAGAATACAGAGAGACCTGCAATCCGACCTCTGCTTTTGCCAAGGCTGCAGAGGTGACAGCAAAGGAGTGAGGTATTTTCTGGAAAACAGTAACTTTCCTAAAGCGAGGAACACCACCTCTCACCCAGGCAAAGTGTGCCACTATCTTAGCCAGCACAATCCACGCTGACAACTATATAGAGTTCCCAGCAGCACAGGTGCTGCAAGGCTTATAGTTGACCTAAAAGCCCAGACAAGGCATTAGGGATCCATCACAGACATGTAGTTACTGAATCTGATTTCTTTAATGTCTTTTGTTATCAAACACCTTGGACATGACAAAATTGCTATTCAGCAGTGCCTAGACTTCATAGAGAGTAAGAGAAAGACACTACATCGCAGAGAATGACTGCAGTAGTTAATATGCTTCAGATCTGAGAAGACCTAGGAAGCCTGTTGCTGAAAACCAAAGGGAGTATTTAATTATTTATTTTCACATATGCTAAGGCTTGAATTACATCATTTGTAAATAACAGCTGGCTTCCATGCTACATGTACTGAAAAAAACCTGCCTCCACTGTTCCTGCTTGTTAACTTAAAGCAAAACCCAACAAAACCCCCTAGAACAACCAAACTCCACAGCCTATTAATATAATTTTATTACTTCTGTTTAGGCAATTGATGCAATACTGCTACAGCAGAAGCAGCAAATCACCACCTTACTTTCCTGTGACCCTTAAGCATGTTAAACTTTAATCTCTCTTCATTAGTATAAAAAAGCTACAATGAATGAGATAGATATTTCCCTGGAACTGTTCTTGGCCTGATCAAGATTTGTGCTCTTTTAATCTACCTGTACCTTTCACAGGTCTTTTATGCAAGTACCTAGAAACTAAGAACCCACAGGCTCTTCTGCATCCTCTGAATCTGGCACACTCAGCAAACCTGGATGCTGAGTACATGAAGATCAAGTAAACATTAGTTTAAATAAAGAGGGTGAGGCATAAAGAGGACACCTGTGAAATGTAAATAAATACATAAATATTTTATAATTCTGTCAAATTATTAATATAAACAATGTAGGCTTTATCCTGGCAAATGTTTATTAACCGCAGCTGGAATTCTTCCAGGTTAAGCAGCATACCACTGGGCAAACAGTAACCACATCTCTGCAAACCTCCAGGAATTAATTAAGATGTAAACTGAATCAGGTTTTATGGCTCTTCAATTTACATCAAGAAGGAGAAAGGATGAAGTTGCTCCTGAATTAAGTTAATGGTTGTGAGGTTCTTCCTGACCATAAGAAAGTCTTTTTTTACTGTAAGGGTGGCCACATGCTGCCACAGGTTACCCAGAGGTTGCAGTCTCCATCCTTGTAGATATGCAGACTCTGACGGGAAATGACCCTGAGCAACCTGCTCTAGCTGACTCTGCTTTGAGCAGGGGGCTGAATGAGGTGACCTCCAGAGGACTCATCCCACGTTAGCCTGGTGACTTAGATACCAACATCTCCAGGAGGTTGGTATCTACCAATCTGAACTTGCTAAGACAGTGGGGAAGGACTGCTGCACATGTGTACAATTTCTTCCTGCCACACAAATTCGCTTTTCTCACCTACTTCTATTCTTAACTGGTTTCAGACTTGTTTCTCAGTACTCATAAATATGTAATTAGTGGATAAAGATTATTTCTGTAATCAGAAAAACAACTGCTGATGGCCTAAAATTATTTCTCTAAGCCCACAAAACTAAGTCTAGAGCAACAGTGTAAGCAACAATGAAACTTCACTAAACACAGAACATTACCTTCTCTTCACTCAGTCTGGACCCAAGAGGACTGGTGAGCAGAAGACACAACTGAAATATACTAGGAAATGTTTTTGCATTTAGTGTCTGAATTAGATACAGAAAAAGATGTGTCTATAACCCTTAAAACTAACACTGGACTGCTGTGATTTTTTTTTTAAGTATACCATCTTATTTCTGCTAGAATGAGAATGTTTATTTTGCAGAGACAAAGCAGGGAAATGAAATATCTAGAACTTCCTAATTCACATTAGTCTGCTACAAGAAACATCTTGTATGTCATGCACCAAATCATGAGAGAAGGCAGTAATTTTTAAACAGGCACAGATTTGCTGCACTTGAAGAAGAAAGAATAGCTCTTTCCCTTCACAGAAACAGTTACATGAAACCAGAAGTCACCCTGAAAGTATACATACAAACATATAGTGAGATGTCAATGCTTTTAGCCTCTCAGTATATTTGAGAAACAGTGAGAAACTATTCTAACTAAAAAAGCCCAAGAACAGCTGAGCGCAACAGCTGCCTTTTGGTAAATAAGGGCAGACTAAAAAAACATGATTCTCTGTTTCTTTAATACACACTAGATAAGAAAGCAAAGCATGCCACAGAAAAAGAACTGTTAACATATCAACTGGCCAGGGCTGGGAAAAAAAACCAACAACCAAACAAATGTTAGATGCTATGCAGGGTTTATACCTACGGTATAAACCTGCCTGTTTATACCTACCAGCCTCTCCATAAGGCAGTGAAGGTCTCAAGCACAGACTGAACTATTCTAAAGGAGCAGGTGGCTTTGTTTAATATAAAACAGATCTGTGTTATCAGGGACTGGTCTTACACAATAAACTCCATAAATTCTTGGGAGATTCAAAACCATTAGGGTCAGATCTTGAGTTGAACCTCAGAAGGCCTCAGAAGAACAGAGCCTTGAAAGTCTTTCACAAAGCTCTCAAAACAAGTAGATGTTTTGATTGACTTTTGCCTGCCTACTCAAGAATGAGAAGACATATGAATTATTTTTAAGTAGTTTTACTTTCCTTTTTTCCTGACCATAGCAGGCTGAATAAAATATGTCAAGAAGTCTAACATGATGTTTGCTGTTAATATCTTTCCATCTCTATTTTACTAGATAGTGCTGCTACAGGAAAAAGGGTCTACAACTATGTATCCCAGAAGACAACATCTAGTTCTAACAGGACAGACAGCAGTACTTTTGTCACCCATAAGGTATTTATAATCATGGAATACTCCGTAAAAGTAGTGGAACAGAAGAAAGGAAAATAATTTTTGAGACATATAAAACATTTATAAAAAGATGAGACAGTATTTATTTGCATATTTAAAAGACTGCATAAAATCTTTGATTTCAGTAGTTTGATATATACTAAAAAGTAGCTGATCTTTTGTCAGCACACTTCTAGCAAAACAGCTGTGCAGTAATAAAACAGATCAGTGCTTCACATCTTTATCATTTCTTAAACTCACACTAGTGGTTAACTGACTTTTCTGAATAGTTTTAGTCACTAAATGGATTTAAAGTTTGGCATTTTTAGACCTAAACCATTTTTATTTACAGACTTCTCTTGGATTTTTTATTTTTTTTTTTTTAAGCAAGATGCTGCACAATTTCTCCTTTCAGTATCACAGAATAATTGAATTTGGGTGTAACCTCTGAGAGCGCAGCCCCCACATAAAGCAAGACAAACTCTCAAGTTAGATCCAGCTTCAAACTTAGATGAGACACTGGGGGTCACACCCAGCTGAGTTCTAAGTAACGCCAGCAATGGGGACCCCAGAAACATCTGTTCCCCATGGGAAACCTACAGCTGCCAGACAAAGACACTATCAGCTGAGACTGAATCTTGCCTACTAGTTTAAACAAAGACTGGGCTAAAAGCTTCCAGCACAAACCCACAGTCTTCATTCTTTTGCTCTTCTACTGAAGAAAAAAAAAATAAAAAGTTCTAAAGGTGACAGAATTTTCCTCTTCCTTGGCATTAGTAGAAATTCAAGGTAGAAAAGAATTACAAACTTTTCCATTTACAGTTTAGTAAAAGACCTTTTATACTCATGTCTTATCTCAACAGTACTCACAGGTTTTTCTCCTATTATCTTGCTTAGAGACTGCTCTAAATCCATTAAGCTCAATTCTCATTGTCCAAAGTTTCACCCCTTTACTTCTCATTAGCAGTTCCATGATATGCTTTAATTATTAGCCTTCTTCCTTTGCTATTAGTTGCCTTTTATTCTTCCAACAAAGCCACTTTCAGACCAGATTTAATACAGACAAAGGCAGAAAGGTTATAGTTCCTTCAGTTCCTGGACGATTACCATCCATAGTAAACTCCCATCAGTTTTTCTGTGCATAACAAATACACCATGGATAAAGCAAAAGTGAGAATAATACCAACTTCCTTAAGTATTTAAGATCAGTGGTTGGATGGGGAGACAGTTCACCTTTGCTCCATGACTTCATACCTCAACACAAATGATCCAAAACTTTGTTGCTGTATCCTCACTACTCATAAAACTGCTATGAACTCTGCCACTCTCTGCAGCTTCACCACTCATGCATACTGGTCTAACTCATTTCTCTCTATAGCACCTAAAATGCACTAGGTGCCTCATTTAATCAGGGAACCTGTGGATCTTTGGAGAAAGGAGAACAGGTCAGAACAAAATCAGAGGGCTGGGAAGGGCAGCCAGGCTACCAGCCAACCAGGCTAACCACACCACAGGTGTGCAGCTCTGGAAGGACCCTGAAGACAGACCTGCAAAGGCAAGGCAGGGATGTCATTCCAACTGTGATAAGAGAAAGCTCAAAGCCTGAATAATATCACCACGGACCTATGAAAGGAAAAAAATTATACATGCGTCTACTTGCAGGGGCAGTTTACTTGGTTAGGTTTAAACAGGTGTTACACAGAGAATGGGATAAGTGAAGGTGATGGGGCTAAGACTCAAGTTTTGTAGGTATGTATGTAAGAAGCTGATGAACAAAAGTGCACTAAAATCCAAAGTGGCAGAAAAGAGTCATGTGTTTAAATCTAGTTCTTTTGACTTTTAGCATGGTAGATGAGTGACAATCATGTCCTCCTAGATGACTCTGACATAGCAAGCACCAAGAATAGAGCTTCATGTAGCCAACACGTACTCTTAATCATAAAAAGCCATAAAGTTGACTAGACTTCCTACAGACATCAGGTAGTCAGGTGCTGCTTCCACAAGATTGCTAAGTAATGTAGATTGATTCTGTGAGTACTGTTTATAACTTCCACAGTATCACATTCCTTTTAATATTACAGACAAATCTCAGCTCAAGAACCTTCCTCATGATTCCTCCACCAGATGGAAAGGGTTACACTTTCTGCAAGTCATGAGTTGGACAGCACTCCAGGCAATTTGAAGTTGCACAGAAAGGTTTTCTTTTCTTTCTGAAAGAACAATATTTGCAGAATCTGTTTATAGATTATTGTAAACAAGCTCAGAAATAGAACACAATTGTACTCAGTGTTCTGGTGAAGCTGGACTGCCCTATTTTGTGGTGGTACTTCCTCTCTGAGATGCACCGTGCTACTGATACACTTTAAGGTTTTCTTTCTCATGCTCTCAAGGCATACCTTCCTTGAAACCCAAAATACAACAAAACCTGACTACTTGCCATAAATAAACCACCATGTCCCAGACTGCTGCTTCCTTTTGGACACCTCCCCGTGAAAATAAATAAACCAAAACCAAACTGCAGCTGACAGAAGGCTTCCATGGGCATTTAGTATACCTCCAAATGCAACAGCACCTGACTGGCTCTGAAGGGAGTATTCCTACAAAATCTACTTTTGGGAAGCCTATTTCTGTACTCTGCCCTATACCTGGAAGATTTATCACATGGCATTCATTAATTCATTTTCCCTAGGCCTGTCTGTCTTTACAATACAAACTCTTTTTATCTTGTCCTGTTTCATTAGTTCCTCCATTCAGTACCATAAACTGAAATGTGAAATAAAGCAAGTCAACAGATATTGCAATAGCCCATTAACATCTTCATAGTGTTATCTTCTCCATCTTTAGTTCCAGTTTTCACATAATTTCACAAATGAAAACAGCACCTGAAGACATTAACGTCTTCAAAGTTGGTCAAACCTGCAGGATTCCTGGCTCAAATTTTACAAGGAGGTAATATCTGTTGTAAAGTAATAGCTAGAAACCTCTGTGCTCATGCATTATCAACAGAGATTAAAGCCTTTTTTAAGGGTGTGGGAGTAGAATTCAGCTCCTTTCACAGGGCTGAGACAGGCCTAGGGGCTGAGTTGGAGGCTATGGGGTGGGAAACAGAAGGAAGCCTATTCTTAGTTATAAAAATAGAGCAATGACATTTGAAAGTTTTTGGGACAAGGACCTTTTTTTGGGTGGGTTTTGTTTTTTATGGGGGGGGGAGGTTCTTCGTAGTTTTGTGGGATTTTTAACTGAAAGGCAGTAACAGGATTTAAAACAGGAAATGAGTTACCAAGAACATTTGGGGGGGAGGGGGGAAAAAGCAGCCATTTATCAGATTTAACTCCACTTGTACAATAGGAGACAGGCTCTCTCCCAGTCTCCTTTGCTGTCAGGCTTCTGTCACAGTTACCAAAATTGGTACAACTGGCTAAAGAGGAGCTACAGAACAGACAGAAGTGAATGCAACTTCTTTCCAAATGATACAAAGCCTGAAATTGCTCTGTCCTTTTAGCAATATCCAACTCCAAACAAGAAGGGAGGAAAACTCCATTTGCAATTTGGGTCCTTGTTGTAACTTCAGTTATTTCTGATAGAACCTTCTCGGGCTGCTGATTTAAATGCATGTCAAAATCCCCCCTCCCCTCAAAATATATTCTGAGGTTTACACAGGGGATAAGGAGGATTATCCTATGAATGCTTTTGCTTGACATGACACATAAGTTAGCTCTACCTGCAATAGAGTAAAACACCATCTCTCACAACTCAGTAAAACTTCCAGAGGAAAGGGTCAGCCCCAGGGTCCTTCTCCCTAGAACTGCTGGGGGAGGCAGGGGGACAGAAGTTTTTCATAGAAGACTCTTTCTGGAACATTAAACTCATAAAGGCCCCAATGGAACTGGAGTGTAGAAGCTGATGAGCCTTTTCCAGAATTCTGCCTGACTTGTATAAAATGCCAATGAACTGATTTGCTCATGGATAAGCACATATTTGTTGCTTTGGTGTGTAGTAGTAGATTTCAGCTGCCACAGATCAGCTTGCAGAAGAACAGGACAGGACAGTTATGGTTAAACATCCCATGAAAACTACCCGAACTTCCACTCTAGAAAAGCAGTTATTTAGTTCACCAGTTTTAGTCCTTTTTGGACATAAAGCAAATGGTTTCTCATGTCTAGGGACTTTTTGGGTTATGGTGGGTTTTTAATAAGTTATGCCTTCTGATGATGCTCTATCATCAAAAGGTCCAATGGGATTTTCAAATTTATCAATTAACTACCTACTTCATGAAATTCACAAGTGTAGTTGATACTAGTTTTGGGTTTTTTTGCTAAAATACTTTGTAAACAACACAAAATAACAATGTATGTATTTCTGAAAATTAACTTCCTTTGAACATAAGGTGTTTGCTAGCCTTTGATTCCTACATGAATAGTCATATTAAGAACATCTACACCTTTTATGGTGCTGACATAGGTTAAAGTTTTATAAAATTGAATGTTACTGTACATTAGGCATCCCTAATGTACTATGCATTCAATAAAATGGAAGAAGAACAATATATCTAAAGAGCTGTCAGACTGTTAGCAAGACATATGAAGAATATAAGGAAATTGTTAACCTACAGAATTAAACTGTATTTTGAAACAAACAACTCACAGAAAGCTTACTGACTTCCTATGATTCCTAAGGACTGTTTACACTAAAACACTCATCATGTAATTTGAATTAAAACTATCCAGCTTTATGTGAAGAGATTTAGCTACAAACAGGATAGATCACGTTTTAACTCTCTTGGAAACAGTTGCTAAATTGTTATTGAGGACAGTGGAAAACACATTGTTTTCCTTAAGTTATGTTGCATTTACTGGAAGCTATCAATGCAATGTTTTGGGGCAGAAAAGGAAAGGGCAATCTTTATTCAAGGTCCCCTCTATTAAGATACAGACAGATCACATTAGGGAAACTACCAATTCTTCCTCCAGAGGGAGGAAAGGACTCCAAAGAGCCAAAGATCATTGTCCCAAAAAGTCAGTCCTCCCAATTCCTGCTGATTATAGACAAACAAGACTCTACTTCCCTTCTGTTAAAAGACAAACCTCTCAAAATTTTACAGTAGGTAAGAAGTTCAAGTTTTCTGTATTCTTTTCTTCTTCTCAGATCCAGATTTGACAAAAAATCTTGGGAGAAAAAAAGAAAGCTTGGAAAAAAATGCCTCTGTAGAGTGGTTGTTCCGTAAGTCTTTACATCAGGTACCTCTGAAAGTCACTGTAAGAGATCCAGAATGTCTGCATTAAGTACATAAACATGCTAGAAAAGTGAGGAGAGAAAGGAAAACCAATGGGATACTAGAGATCTTAAGAAATTACTTAAAAATGTATTCAGAGAAGACAATCAGTGTGAAAAACTTGCTGTTCACTTAACAGACTGCCTGCAGGACTGCCTTTCACTGCAAAGGCCATCACGGATGGTAGGAATGCAGCAGCTGCAGCGCAGGGTTACAAACTAACTACCCTATGTCTGGCAGTCCTGCAATACCATCCTACACGGCACTACTGCACTTGTCCATGCTTTTGGTCATCTTAACCAGATCTCATTTCTTCATTTGAATGTTAGCATCTTCACTGGCTGTTCTCTTATCACTTTAACTGTTACAGGGCATCCAAGCATGTTCCTTGTTTTGACAGTCAATAGTAAATTTTCATGTCCCAACATAAACCCCAAGATATCAATATCCTTTTTAGATAAAGCTGCAGATTCTTTTAAGGCATAAGTGGAGAAGAGTTGTCAAAACATTGATAAAAGGCACCATCAAGACAAATGGAGCTATAGGATCACTCCTGAAAGTCATCCCAGAGCTAAGCTACCTCAGAAATACCTAAGAACAAGAAGCCGGAAGAGAAGTTTTAGCAGTGCCTCCAAATGATGAAAATGCCATGACGAGTCTCCCTGCTGACAAGAATTCTCATGTTTATGTCCCATGCCTAATTCACTACAAACCCACAGTGGTAGATCTCTAGATCTACAGCCTGTGCTATCAACTGTTTTGGTCATCTCAGTTCAGCATATAGCCAACATCTCAACCATAGCTTAGTTCAGCACTATTACCTGGCCTGTGAAGGTGCTGCTACTCGGTCTCAGAAGCAGTGCTTATCTAGGAAAACCTTAGTAACTAAAGAATAACAGCTGAAATTCATCCTTCTGTACCTTCTCCATTAGCCATACTCCAGTCTTACTAGCATTTCTCTAAAGATGCAATCAGGTCACTTACCTGCACAACCTGGTTTGTTTAAATAAACACAGTAACAGAAATCAGTATCAAAGTCCTACATAATGCCTGAAAGGAGTTTGGAAATACTAATGATGTAGTTGATGAACAAGGGGTGTACTTCAGAGAACTTCATTAATTTGAGTCTCAGTCTCAAAATTCTTTTCATTCCTATGTAAGAAAGCAATACAGGAGAAAAAGGGAGAAAAAAGAATGGAAGACAGTGCCAGACTGATTGAAAATTGAAGATACTCTCAAGATCATGTGCATTTCTGGAGCTCCTACCATACATTTGTATTACCACTTAATAAATACCAAATTTGATCCACAACATACTTTATTTGGCCACAACTTACAACAATACCCACATAAAAAAAAAATCAGAATCTGTTCTCTTATGAAATTGCTATTTTAAGCCTACCCTGTCTCTTCCAACAGTAAGTCTTCCACTATTCCTTTTTGTTCTTTCACTCTCTCCCTCAGTTTAAGGCTGGGCTCCTTTTGAAAATGGTAAATCAGGCAGACAAGCACCAAACACTGAACTGCAGCTAAGCTGGACACTACACTGTCACACCCCTTTCAGAGTGACTGAATCCTGACCTTCACGATATTTCCAAAGTATTCTATATTTAAATACTTATTTGCTGAGGAAGCCCAAAAGGGTGTGGTGAGTATATAACATTTCTAAAGCACAGATGTCACAGACTTACAGCATCTCCACAAGAACTGAAGGGCGATATAAGGATGATGCTCTATGAAGCACACAAACTAGCTGAAGGGAAGCAGGAAGAAAGGAAGGAAAAAGAGATTTTGAGGCAAGACTCCTTTCAATGCCAACTTCTATCCCCTCCAACAGACTCTGTCAGCCTTAGGGCTGGAACTCTTGGTGTTGTTTTTTAAACATACATGAAAGCATTATCAAATCTCTAGAAGTAACAGAGAATACTGCCTGAACTGCAACAATTATAGCAACCTACAATAAATAATTTTGTGTATAATTTTGCACTTTATAAATAAAACATAGCATCAGCTCCATAAACTGTGTTTCTATATAAAAGAACATTTTTCTTAAGTGTACAAAAGTCAGCCTCTGATAACTGCATGTCACACGGAAATGGCAATTGCTTCCACAGAAGCTAAATCCTACAGATCCAAGTGGGACTTAGCTAAAATCTGAAATTCCAACACATACTTTTGATTCAGGTTCTAGATAACTACAATCAGAGTTTTAAAGACAGGCCCCTTGTACGTAATTGTCTAAAACTCCAAAGCACTTCTACAAATCTCCTTCTCTATGGCTTGCACCTGAGGAAATTGGAAGGTATAAAAACGTTCAAAGGAATAAAACAAGCATGAAACATTTAGTGTTAACCATCCAAATTTCCATGACAACAGCTGCAGTGAGCTCACCTCACTGGTACTACAGCAGCAGACCAATGGTCCAGTAAATGTCGAGGCAAATGCTAAGATGTAATAAAAGTGAGATATTTGGTTACAGAGCTCTTTGAAATAAACATACAAACCCCACAAAATGTTTGACTGAAAAAGAAAAGGGGCTGTTTAGTTTAGCTCAGCTGTGCCATTTTCAGTAGCTGGGAGTGTGCTACATGCAAGTAGTCTCTTTTCTCCAAACCTGCAATTTCACAAGATAACTGTACCTGAAAATCCTGTTTGGTTACTGCGCATCAAAGGTTCCCCCTGGAAAAATCATATGGTTTTGATTACAGTGATGATGCTGTAAAGGCACAAAGAGAAGCATTTACATGTCCAAAGCTAACAATTTTTGAGCTGGGAAGAAGCTTCCAGATATTCAGCCAAAATGAAGTTTTGTTTCTTAAATGCAACCATCACCACATGTGCTTACATGCACACTGCCCTGAGAATGGAAAGCAGTACATGTTTTTACTCTCTCTTCACACTGTTTCAGTTAATGGCAGGCAGAAGTCTAGCTCACAGAAACTGGACAATCTCTTCAGGCCTGAAATCCTCACAAAGCAGTAGCCAAAAGCCAAAACACCACCTCTCTGATGGACCCCCATTCCTTGAATCAGCTGTGTATATGCTGTTTGTCCTGCTTCTCTAACTGGATTCTCAAGTATTATGTAGGTATGACTACACTATTTTAATTTGGACCAGGAATATGTTTGACAATGGAATCTCCCAATCCACTTCTTGTGTGACAGCATTGTGGAGCTGTCTCAAAGTGCCTGAATAGCTCCACGACGTCCATTTAAATAGAATTAAGCCTTCACTTTGTGACGCATTTCACTGCAAGCAGGCGTTTGCTCACAGCACTAAGTTAGGGCTAGTTGAAAGTAAAACCGACTTCCTTAAATGAGGTATACTACCTATCCTCAGCACCAGCAGTTTCCCTTGAATACTCTGTTACTATATGCTACATGCTAAAGTAGATGCAACCTACAGGTGACTTCATCTAGGCTACTGTGCAGCTTTCACACATCTGGCCTGCTGACCTGCAAATAATGGCTTGGCCTTTTGGAAACTTGCAAGCACAAGAGGAAACAGGTAGCAGAAACCCAGCTGACAACACTCAAGTCTACCTCAACAGGATAAAGGTGCCTGAACCTCTTGTTCCTCAATAAGCAAGCCATGATGTCAGGAAGATTTTACTTTAAATCTCTCCTATTAAAATTTTATATTTATGCATTAATTCATCCAGAATTTGTTACTGTAATTTGGTTAAAAATTAAGCATAACCAAAACCAACGCAGGTACAATCCAGTACACAAATAACTCAGTGATAAAAACGATATACAGTGGTTAATGTAATTCCTTGCCTCAGCTTCTGCTCTCTCAGTTCCTGCTGCCTCTTCCATCTGCCGCCTTACCTCCCCATGTAAATTAGTACACAAGCTCATATTTGGGCACATCTCTTGACATATTTTGTGTACCTTTACTGTTATGCAAAATACTAACAAAACCAAGGTTAAGATTTTTTTTCCTCATTCACTTCCATCCATGAGAATTTCAGATTGAACAGTTGAGCTGTAAAGGCTTCTAATAAAATAGAATCATAGAATAGTTAGGGTTGGAAAGGACCTTATAACATCTAGTTCCAACCCCCCTGCCATGGGCAGGGACACCTCACACTAAACCATGCTGCCCAAGGCTCTGTTCAGCCTCGCCTTGAACACCACCAGGGTTGGAGCATTCACAACTTCCCTATATATACATACATACAAGTTTCAATTCAATTAATAGTGTTTCTATTGAAGATTTACTTGTTAAGCCACTAGTTAACCTCCATATACTATACACAACACCAGCCCCTTCAATTTCAGGAAGTCTTTTAAACCATTTTATTTTAAAATCTTAGTTGGCACAGAAAAAAACATTCAAACATCCCCTTAAAGCAGAGCTTTCTCACAAGTGCTGCAGCTTCTATGTTCAGGATGATAGGAACTTACAAACTGGAATTATCTTGAAGCTCTCTGATCTGATCTCTGAAGAAAGAGGTGTTTTGCCTGACTTTCTACTTGGGGAACCAAGAGCCAAACTGCTGCTTTTGTGTTCTCAGAAACACCTCCTAGTGCACATAAATGCCTGTTTCACTATAGCAGCATTCCAGAAAAGCAGGCTATGATGTGAAACAGTATTTTAGATCATCAAATGTAAAGCAAATTAAGTTAAACTATGATGTTCCATATATATGGTGAAAACCCCAACAAAGCCTTAGTTGTACCGTCCACCTCTGATGGGACGTGGAGTTTTCCCTGGTCCTGCAAGACTTACTAACACTTTTGTAATTGGTTTGGCCCAAACCATGTCAACCACATTAAGACAGCTAATAGCACCAATTCCAGAGAGCTCAGCAAAGGAAAGCAATCAGGTTTTGACTGGAACCTGAAAGCTCCGTTTTGAATTGCAGGGGGCAGGACCTGTACAAAACAGCAAGCTCAGCTACCTTGTCAGGTTTGGCTTGTTATTAAATCTGAAGGTCAACATGAACCCAAAAGTAGACACTCATAAGAAATTAATTCAGAAAGACATAAATGATTCAGGAGAAAAACCTTGGTAAGCTGCAATCTACATGGCCAGGAATTTCACTACGGGAAGCCCCACTTCTTACTAAGCACCCATAATGTACTTTACGAACACAGAGGACACTGCCCTACTCCATCTGCCCAGCCACATAAAAGCCATGTGAGCCAGACTGTATTCTTTCTCCCATCGAACTGGGGATGTCTAAACAAAGTGGGTGCAATTCAGGCCTGGCATGCAAAAAAAAAGAAATGGAAGGACGAAGAATAAAAGCTAATAGCTCCAAAGGGAACATAACTGCTGAGTAACAGAGAGGTTTAACCAAAGGACTGAATTCATTTCAAATGCTGAGCGCATATTCCTCGGTCATCGCTCAGACCCCCGCAGGGATGGTGGGGAGTGACTGGCATACAAAAACCAGCATATTACAACCTCTTGGCACTCAGTGACAATCTGCATTTATCTGAAAACCTGTCAATTGATAACAACATTTTTTCCCCAGCATAAACTGACTTGGGGAGCAGCAACATAGTGTTCTCTGACAGGGGCACTATGCAAACTCAAACACTAAAACCCAGCTCCAGCAGAAATCCGAACTTTCTTTTTGCTGCATTGCCGGCATCTGGCCTGGGAGACAAGTGAGGGTCTGTCCCTCCAGCCTTACCCACAGTATCTATGGCTTCAAGATTTTTCCACAAGTGAAACTGTGGCATTTGAGCTTTTCTTCCCCAGTGACTCCCAATTCTTCCCCAACACTAGCTCTCTATTAACTCTCTGATTCTTGATAAAGTATTCAAGCAGCCAAACTCCTTTACAAAAGGGGCTATCAAGGTAAATGCACTAGCACAAACAAGGGTTGTACCCCATAGGATACCACCAACATTTATTCACCTCCCAAAACAATTTACCATCTTAGTAGTAAAATAGGCTTAAAAAGTAAGGTGGGCTTAGTATAACTCCTAAATTTATTTGGCTTCAGACAGTGTTAAAATGCCTGGTTATGTGGGCTCCTTAAGAGACCAAACCTTGATTTGTCCAGCTACAATGCAAGTCATTCACTGAGGGATTAAAGACATACAAAGGTGCTCAACTTTCTGGAAGCTGTGGTGAAAAAGGCAAAGAGACATGTTAGTTGGAACAAAACATCCTCCTAAATGAGTGTGATATACCCTAAAAAAGAACAGTAAAAATGCCAAGATCACCCTTTCAGAACACTTAAAAAGGAAAAAGAGGGTGATTTCTTGGGCTTCCTGGTTTTCCTTCTCATTCTCCTCCAGAAGGCAAATCAATTTCGTTTGTAGCTTCTGACCTAAACTAAGTAGATTGCTACTCCCATGCATTCTTTTTCCCTCAGAGGCCTACTAGGCACTCTATTCTACTATTCTTGCTTAGAGAATACTGGAAATAGTGGCAAAACACCAGCAAGATCAATTCTAACACAGCGTATTAAGCTATATCAGAACTCCAAGAAAAATAAGTGTCATTTCCAATATGATAGTAATTACCACTCCAGTAATGTTTCATGGCACAAGCTGAGCAACCAAGCCTTGCTCCACTGAATAGCACAGAAACTTTCTTTTTTGGTGGCTTGAGAGCTTCATAATTGAAGCAGGCAATTTTGACCCAGCAGTTCTTAGAAAACAAGCCCACAATACTTGCTTTGCTATTGGGAATTTCAGAGGATCTATTGTGAATATACCCTAAAATCTCTTCTTCAGAGCAGAAGAAACCCAAATGATCAGCCCCTGAGTCCAAAGCCTAAGATAGTCAGGCCAGCTGAGGGGACAGCTACATTGCAAACCTGCCCTTTTCTGCCAGTGCTGGTGGCCCATTCTCAAGAGTTTCCTCAGGCTGCAGCCAGCAACCTGCTGTGGCTTCCGCTCAGGAGGGAACCAGAAGCATCCCTTTCCTACCGGCTGTCCCGCAGGTTGGAGGCAGCTGACCAGGGCTGATTGATCCACACCAGCAACATCATTATAGAAGACACTTTGATTTAAATAATGTGACCTTGCTTTGCATTTTCCCTTAGCTGTTTCTTTTACTAGTTCCTTGTTGGTTTATAATCCTTAAGACAAAATAGGCTAAACTCAGCTTTTATATTATATATGGAACTAGAAAGACACCCTATATATAAACTGCTTACCTAACTGAGAATCCGAGGACAGATTTACTCAAATTTTCTTTATATACAATTTATTACACAAACAGACATGAAATTTCTCTTAGCAACCATCACTGTACTATTATCTCCTACTAATGAATTAATGATGTGCAAATGCACCACAAATCAGTAAAAATCACAGAATCTTCATTTCTATATTTTTTTTATTTGACGACTGAAAGCTTTGATGTTTTTCAACTCCAAAATTATTTCCTTACTTTTAGTAACAGCTATTGCAGTGAACAAAACTCTTTATAGATTAAAATATCTGTGTCTACAAAAGTGATTGTACTGCCTACCTACAACAATGCAAAGCTAGTTTACACTTTCAACAAACTGTCTTTTAAGGTGCTTAGTCAAAGGTTTCCCTGAAGTGAACTGTCTGATTTTGTATAAAACTGTGCAGGAAAAACAGGTATAACTATTCTGTTTTATTTAAATAATTTTAGGAGACTAAAACAAGTCAGTACTTAAGAATTCATTATCTACCGAGTCATCATGTAAGTGGTTCAGCCAGCATCCACATGGTCAATGTGGGCAACATCAAGCCACATAAGACTCAAGCAGGGCTTTATTCTCCAGCCCAAAATGGGCCCCACAGCTTGTCCTGGCAGCACCTCAGAACTCATCCCCAGGGATCCTGCAAGTAGGTAGGAGACAAACTGAGTAAAACAGCACATAAAAACCTGTAATGAAGACATATTAAAAGGTAATGTTTATACAAACACTAGGGACCAATTTTAGAGTATATGAGAGTAAATTACTTCACTTGTAAGTATCTGCAGGCCGGGGGTGACACTAAGCACTCATATTACTGGATGTGGAGGTTACTCATCATTTTTAAGTAATAGATGCTGGGGGTCAGCATTGCTTTGAGAAGGGCAGTTTCCTCCTGCCCATGTTGTGCAGTCGCTCCCTGTTCTGGAACAGGTTACCCTCGTATAAAAACTGGAAAAGCTTGCATTTGTGTAGAAAGCCTACAGCAGTAGTTCCTACATTTTTATGGATCAGATTTTGGCAGACAGGAAAGCTTTTTCCACTAACAAGCCTCATTTTATATTTCTAAATAGACTGCTTTGCTTTCCCTTCCAAATTAACACTAATGATTAACGGCCATTAAAAGAATAAAACTAAACACTTGCAAGGAACCAAAGCTGCAATAATTAGTTCTGAAAGCCCAGAAAACATTCCTTAAAGCAGAGCTAGGAGTGTGTTTCTGCAAGAGCTTCTGTTACTTTCTCTAAAACACAGACAATTCTGTGAGCTACATGTTCTGCCCTGTACTTTCTCCAAGACTAACTCCTCTGACTAGCTGCTTTGTCCAGGTGACAGGTGAACACCAAGAAGGGGAAACAGACCGTTGTTTGGTGGCATCCCCACAGTACTTACTCAATACTATCACTCATTTTTTGACAGCACCCACTGGCAGTTTGTAAGAGCTGGCATGGAAATCAGCCAGGATCATTCCCATGGCTAACATGACAAATCAGGCCTCTCACATCACCCAGGAGACAGAGCCAAAGTGATGACAGGAGAAGGAACTACTTTAACATGCACCCCACCCGGCAGCTCTTTAAACAGATGAAAAAATGCCAAGTGGGAAGAGGAAATGATACATTTCTATCTCTCAGGGCATGGCTAAAAGTAAAGAGACTTCTTTTAAGACAGAATCTGAACAAAGGCAACACGGTCACACATGGAACACCTCCCCCTTACTATCTTCCCCGGGTAGGCATTTCACCTGTTACATATTCAGGGAGAAAGATGTATAACAGTAATTAAGCAACAGACCATTTACACCTGGCACAACTGAAGGGAGAACTAGGTTTTATGTGATCTGCCTAGTAAGCTAGGCTGCCTGTTAAATTTCAAGATAAAGTCTTCCTCTCCCCCAGTAATTCCTCAAAAGAACCCCCAGTTCTTGGCTGTTGCACAGCTGTTTCTCCTGCTTGTCAGCTTCTACATGTTATACTGTGCCTCACAACAGAATATCACATACAGATCATGTCACATTCAGAGTGACTGTTTCTTTGAAGAAAAAAAAATTGAAAATAGCTCAAAATTATATTCTAGATTTCTTTAACCATCTCTATTGCTTTGCATCTGCATGTTTCACAGTTACAGTGGAAAATCCTACTGAAGTCCCAGACACACAGATGTAAAAAGCCAGCATGACACATGCTTGATCAAACTTAACACAAGTAAATCTTCCATTAAAAGCTAACTTATTGTTCTTTATAAATTCAGAGTATGACAAACCCCTGGAAAAAAAAGTCCAAAACAAACAATAGGAGTGCTGTTATACATTCTCCAGAGCATTAAGGAGCCTTAAGACTTCAGCGGGCAGCGAGACCCCACCTTCTGTGCCATTTTAATTACAGTTCTCTTCTACAGACCCTCAGCAAGGTAAGCGCAGCCCGCCAGGACTGCAGCTGGGCTGTTAATCTCAGCCCAAACCATGAGTGTTATCAATTTGCTTCTCCTGTTCCTTGTCTGAACAATACAGCAGGACTCTCTCTGCTCCCTTCCCAGCGATCGGTTGACTTGCCTTGAAGTTAAGCGCGAACATCTGCAAACTCTTAGGCTGAACTTTACTTCCCGAGAACGGAGTACGGCGGGCGCGGTGCCGCCTACCTTAGACACCCAGCTGAACAATGGTGACATCCTACGAGCTCCGGCGCGGCGGCCAGCCGCGATCCTTGGCTCTGGCCGCTCCTCTCTGCCTCTCCCCGCTGCCTCCCGGCTGTCTCCTCACTCTCCAGGACAGGAGCCAGCCAGAAACTTTCTCTGCTGCCGCCGCCTCCGGGCGCCGGGCTTCAGCCGGCGGGGCCGTGAGCTGGCGGGGCCAGGAGGCTCCCCGCGGCGGCGGCGGCTTCTGCTGCGGGGCGGGAAGGGAAGCGAGGGGAAAGGAAGGGAAGGGCCAAACGGGGGGCCGAGGCCGCGTCCCGCCTCCGCCGCGCTCCGCCTCCGCGCCCCGGGCTGCTGCCGCCGGTCCCCGGGAAGGCGGAAAGGGAGCGGGCTCCTCCCCCCCCCGCAAAACGCCCGAGAGCCCAAGCAACCGGCAGCTACCTCATCGCGATGCCTTTCTAAGAATTCAGCGCGAGCGACAGCATTCGCGACTGTTAGAAACAAAAATCTCATGCGGTCCACCTAACTTTCTGGGAAAATGCTGGCAGTGAAGTCTGACTTAACACCAACATCAAAAATCATCTGCTGGAAATCACTGCAAAACGTTACGCTTCCAGTCAGGGTCGCCACTCATGTTAGCTAGTGGCATCTGACATCACGCACTAGTAGCTCTGCTTCCAGAAATAAGCTGTCGAGGAAAAGGGCTAAAAACCCAGCACAGCAGAAGTCAATGGTATGTACATTCCTCCCAGGTCAAGGGAAGTTACCTGCCACCCAGACAGGAAAGGTGCTCAGCCCTGTTGTTGCTCTGGCTGGACAGAAGGGCACAGAAATATGGGGGGGGGGGGGGGGGGG
>NDXB01017815.1:0-28276 GCA_002631895.1 Agapornis roseicollis
CACGCTCCTTTGGATGCAGCCCAGGATACGGTTGCTTTCTGGGCTGCAAGCGCACGCTGCAGCTGGCTCATGTTCATGTTCTCATCGACCACCACCCTCAAGTCCTTCTCCTCAGGGCTGCTCTCAATCTCCTCTCTGCCCAACCTGTAGCTGTGCCTGCGATTGCTCCGACCCAGGTGTAGGACCTTGCACTTGGCATGGTTAAACTTCATGAGGTTGGCATCAGCCCACCTCACAAGCGTGTCAAGGTCCCTCTGGATGGCATTCCTTCCCTCCAGCGGATCCACTGAACCTTTTGCCATTGGCATTGCGCTGCTGAGCACAGCCCCAGTGATTAAACCAAGCTGACCCCAGCCTCATCCCTCCCCTGTTTCATTTCCACCTCCCAGCTGTAATTTGCAATGCTATTTCTGCAGGAGGAGGCCAGAGGCACCATGTTTCCCACTTGTGTCACCTTGTGCGTGTCCCCCTGAGCTGTGGCTGGCAGGGCAGGATGCCCACCAGTGTGCTACAGCCTCAACAGTGATCTGTGGCTCTGCTGTGTCCCCTGTGTGTGGGACGAGTGGTTTCATGCGAGCTGGTGTGCTGCATGCCTGCCTGCCTCTTCTCCTGGAAGTCTCTCACACCAGTCTTGGCTTTGACATTAGTTTTACACTCCAAGTTTCTAGCTACAGACATGCAGCGAGTCCTCTTCCAAATGCAAACCTCAGAATTCATACATTTAGAATCCATCATTTACTTTAAAATTCCAAATTCACTGCTCTCAGGCCCAAACTCAGGGCTCTGGAGGGAGAACCTCACAGCGCATCTCCTGTTACCAATAGGATGTGGGACTTGACCTGCTTCATCACCCCTGACCAGACCACCCTGCTCCCCACAGGCATCCAAAGCTCTGTGGCTCTGCACAACAACACCCCCCTCAAAACTGGAAAGCAAAAGCCATGGTGTTTCCCTTCTGCATTTTCCGTGCTGTAAAATGACACTGGCCTATCTTCAAACTTCCCTATGAGGTCAGAAGCTCTCTCCCCTCCCAGGTCAACGCGATCACGTAAGAACATAAATCCCAAGAAGCACTTCAAGTGAAATACAAAGAGCCAAACTGACTTGTGAAACATAAGCATCCCAAGGTGCAAAAAGCCTAGGAGGGTTTGCAAGACATCTCTGAAGACAGAGCAGAGCTGAGCCCTCGTCTCCCACATCAGAAGCAGCCTGTGATAAAAAGAGTGAAAAAGAAGGAAATCACAAGAACATTTGCTGCTGGAAACTGCTGATGGGGAGGGTGCGATGTCTGGAAGGAGCCTGTGGCACACAGTGTGCGCCAAGGAAAGGGATGAGATGCGATATCTCCTCATCCACACTTGGTGAGAGGCACAAAGAGCATCCCCCAGTCTGGGGGGGCCCTGGGCTCCTGCCTGGGCATGGTGGTGCCCACCACGAGCCCCCTGCACCCCGAGAAGCACCCACCAACCAGTTCAGTAGATTCCATTTGAGGACGGTGAGGAGGCGGCTCTCTGCAGATGGCATCAATGCCAGCTCTGCTGCCAACTCCACGGTGTGTCATCGGTTCTGCTCAGCCTGAAGAGATGCAAATATAGAAAACAATGTCATTGTTGCTAGGATTTTCGGGCTCCGGGTGCCTGGCCAAGCTGAGAGCGTGCGGTGGTGCTGGGGAAGGACAGCCACGAGGAATGGTGTTCTCTCAGATGAAGAGGAGTAACTTTCCCAACGGCTGAGTCCTTCCAGTGCACAAAGGCATTTTTTGAATCGGGTTTCAGTTGTCAGCAGCGTTTCTGGCTCCTGTGGGCTTCAAGAACATCAGAGCCTGTGCCTGCTGTGGATCTGGGGATGGTAACAAGAGCCACCCCAAGCTCTGAACTCACAGAAACATCTCAACCTCAGTGCACAAACCAGCCAGAAATAGGTATACATGAGACATGCGACATCCCTATTGACCCCTGAAACACTCAGTGCCAGACTGGACACAGCTGCAGCAATGAGCAATGAAGCTCCTGTAGACACCCTCATGTCTCATCCCACTGCAATGCCAACACAGGAGACATGCACAAGGCAAATGCTCCAGCAGCTTCCAGCATTGCCCTGCCTGCTCCAGGCAGCTTGGTATTTCCCATACCCCTCAAGTCAGCTAGGAATACACCCTCCCACCCTCCAAAACCATGCCAGAAGGGCCATGGCACAGTTCTAGGCACACCAAGGACCAGAGTTTCAGAGCTGTTTAGACAGTTGTGAGGCTCACCATACTCATGGTGCTCTCTGTCCTGAAGAACCTATAGCACCCGCACAGGATCCACGGGAGTTCTTTTTAGAGCCTGAACCACTCTTTCCAGTCCCCATTTGTTGTTGTGGGCAGCACTATCACCCCACTCAAAACTGGCATTTCTCTCTCAAAAGCTCTGTGCCCAGTGACCAGCTCCGAAACTGGTTGGTGGGAAGCACACATCTCTGAGAGGTGATGACAGAATCATGGAATGGGTTGGAAGGGACTCTGAAGCTCATCCAGTTCCACCCCCCTGCCATGGGCAGGGACCCCTTCCACTAGAGCAGGTTGCTGCAAGCACCTGTGTCCAACTTGGCCTTGAATGGGCCCTCCTTGTGCACCGCACACTGCCGGGAGCATGCCAGGAACATTAATTTCCATTGAATTGACTGCTGATCCCATGCACAGCCCGGGAGCAGCAGCCAGAGGCTGCTTTGTCTGGGACCTGACACCATCCTGCTCCATCCACCAGCAATGGGACACAGGGCAGCCCGGGCACTGGGCCAAGAGGATGGGGATGAGGAACGGCCTCACACAGGAAAGTCTGCGAGTGCTCCAAACATCTGACATCCAGCCCAGCCAGGTTCTTGTCCCTGAAAATACACAGCCCTGACCTACTTCCAGGGAATGCGAGGGCCCGTTTAAACAAATCCCTGATAAATGAAGGCAAGGAACCATTTCCTCCCTATTTCCTTCCATTAGAAACGAAACACTACCATTAATCACCAATAAAGAAATAAAACCCCTAAATGAGCTGCTGGTGACTGCATGAGTCAGGTCCCTCTCTCCCAGCTCACCATGGACCTGACCCCAGGCACAGCCAGGCTGCCCCAAGCCAAACCATCGCTCTCTCCTACCTGCAGTACATTAAAACCGCAGCCATGCAGAGCTGCTGTCGGGGTGTGCTGGGGTTAACTGAGGCTCAGCCCCATGGGCACCCCCTGCTTTAGTACTCCAGTTAATTTAGTTTTTTACTCCAATCACTGCTGTCCTTTTTTCCCTCCAGGAAAAGCTTATGTGCAAGAGCCCTTGAGGGAAAATAGGCTCCACACTGGGTACAAGTTACTCCTGGGGACGTTCCAATTGGACACAGGAGGGAAAATTCTTCACAGTAAGAGCAATCAGCCTTTGGAATAATCTTCCCAGGGAAATGGTAGATTCCCCGGTGTTGGATATTGTTAAGATTCAGCTGGACTGGGTGCTGTGGCATCTAGTCTGGGTCATGCTTTGCCGGGAAAGGCTGGATCAGATGATCCCTCCTGTTCCTCCCAATTCCATGGCTTTATGAAATACCAGGGTCCTTTTACGAGAGCTGTTGTTTCACACACCCTGGGGCAGCCTCCAGTCACAGTGACCACTCCATCCTGCTCCCATCTAAAAGCAAGCCCCACTTAAGAGATAGCAACGAGCAAACGCCTCCGTGGCTGCTGCAGCGCCAGCACCCACAGGGAAGCAGCCGGTCCCTGGGACACCATGTCCTGGCCAAGTGCTGCCCGGAGCAGCTTGCTGGGAGCTGGAGCAGCTATCGGCAGCAGGGAGGAGGCAGGGGCTGCTTTGCAGAGCGGGCAGGAATTCTCCGTGCCTTTGCAGACTTGGCTTCTGGAGGTAACTTCGGGCTGCTTTGCTTTCCCTGAGCCAGATTAGGATCTTATTTGTGCACCACGCACGGGCCTGTTTATTTAATGGTGTTGGCAAAACACAGCCCACCCCAAAGCTCAGCACTGGCCACACTGGATGCATGCAGCTCCCAATGTAAGGGAAAGTGTAGGTCTTGCTCCAACATCAGCACTGCAAAGCATGCACAAGACTCCCCTTTCCCAGGCAGGCTGGCTGTTAACAGCGATGCCGTGGATGCCAAGCGCATGGAGATGGCCTGGTTTCTGGTCAAAGCAATGCCTGCATTCCCTGTGAAAAGGGGGGACTTGTCTCCTTGGGTAATTGCAGCATAGACAGTGGAGCGCTCACACCATGATGGTCATGTTTCACCTGTGTGATCATGGTTATGTGGCTGTAGGATGGGGCTGATGGCAAGTGCTGCCCTGCCTCCTCCTCCTCCTTCATCCTCCAGTCCCACCATACCCAATCTGGGGCCATCCCTAGGAGAGGACCTAAAAGGGCACAAGACAGACCCAGGGACATTCCCACCCCCATCCCGAGGAGCTCGGGAGCTGCGCTGCAGCTCACACCCCCTGCATTGCGGAGCCAAAACTCACTCTAGCCCAGCACCGAGCGAGACACTTCCTGCTCCGGCGCTTATCTCCATGGCCAGGCAGCCTGGAGGAAGCCGAGCACCCTCACGCCACTGCTCAGTGGCTGCTGGCCAAGGGTGCACTTGTGTTTCACACAAACACAGTGGGGACAGCGGCTCCCATCATGGCCATGGCACACGGGGTCCAGCTCACAGTGTTCCAGCATGACAGCGAGCTCCTGTAAGCAGCACAGACTGCAGATAAGTCGTTCTGACCTGATTTTGCTCTTCTATGATGTAAATCCACATGGACACATCCTAGTGGTCCTGGTTCTTGGGATCCTGATCCAAAAAGCCTTTAGGGGATGCACTTAGGGGTGTTGTGGGTCTTGTAGCTTGGCAGAGGCAGTGTCTGTCTCTTTCCCTGGTCACCTCCTCACCAGCGCTCCGGAGGATGTCAGCAATGGCTGCAGGGCACAGACCAAGCACAGGCTGATGCTGCTGTGTCCCACAGGGTCCCTGGATACACCCTCACCCAAGTTACAAACACCCCCAAATACTGAACTCCCCACTGATGCACCCAGCACAGCATCCGCTGCACATGGCTTGGCTCCTGCGTGAGAGCCCTTGAGGGGGAGAAGATGACCCAGCCCATGTTGCGTCCTGAACCCCCCACGAATGAGCTTCACAACCCACTCCAGGGGTCCAGCAGCGTGACCCAAACCCCGGGCAGCTCATGGGACGTGTACCCACAACGCTTGCTGTAGCACACACACGGATTCTGCATCAACGATGCACCAAGTGCCTCCTCCTGAAAAGCAAGTCTTGCTCTCCTGGCACAGGAGCCACTTACCTGCCATAAATGTCCAACTTGGGCCTATAAACCTTCCTGGGAAATCAGTTTAGCATTGCTCAAGCACACAGCAGTGCTTGGCTGTGACACTAAAGTCAGTCTGAAAGAAGGTGGACCGTACCTCCAACAGCTACAGGGAGCTTTGGTTCTGTTTCATACCATTGGGTCACCCTGGCACAGGATGACTTCCCATAGAGGCCAGCAGACCCCAGCATGTGCTGTTGAGGTGGTTCTTGAGGACATCCCTGGGGACAAGGCACCAGAGCAGCGGTCCCTGTCTAAGCACACAGCATCACTGCATCGACTTAAGTGTTTTTGCAGACACATGAAGAGGCAGAATGGGAATGTCAGGAGGAGACAGGCTGAAGGCAAGCCCTGTGCTCTGTGGCTGGGATGTGACATATGAGGTTTCCACATGTGAGCAATACAGGGATGCACCCCAAGATGCTGCAGCAAACCTGCAGCAACCAACCATAAGCAACAGATGAGCACAAGCCCCTCAGGAAACCTTGGCTGACAATTCACAGAGAGAAATAGAGGGGAATTAGGCAAGTAAATCATGCTGGGAGTTGCTTATTCCATTAAAATACCCACTCACAGGGCATGCAGCCCTGCAAGGGGAGCCAGGCACTGGGATGAGGGCACAAGAGGCTTTCAGCATCCTTCTTCCCAGTCCCACTGGTGTTTTGTGCCCTGCAACCATCCCAGTGGCATGAAGAAATGCCAAGAACATGGAAAACCTTGATAAGGCCGGCAAGTAGGAAACAGAGCCGCAATCCTCGAGTTTCATAAGGGGGTTTGACAATAGCCCAGAGAGTTGCCAACTTTCCTTTCAAGTGACAAGTGCGCTCGGAAACTTGAGGCTCTCTGCAAAGAAAAGAGCTGAAAAGAAAGGAAACTTTGTTAAAACCGGGAGTTTTGGGCTGCTCTGCTGAATTCCAGCTGTGAGAGCATGAGAAACATCCCCACCGTGTGACTGAGCTGGGGGCTGCCCTTGCTCGTCCCCAGCCCAGGAGAGAGTAAAGGAAATCGATATAATGACATTCAAAAGCAGAGGGCAAACGCAGTGTTTCTGGATAGGTATTTAGGCTCTGCTATAAGCTCCTGATGCAACAGCCCCCATTGCAAAAGGGGTCTTTTTGCATTTCAAAGTTGGGATTTTCAATGCAAATGCTGCTGAGCAGCCAAAGCTGGGCCCTGCCATGGGGCTCCCTTGGCTCTGCTGGCCGCAAGCCATGGGGTTTGCTCCTGGAGAAACCCTCAGTCCTGATAGAGGATGGGATGGAGGTGAAAATCCTTCAAGGAATTTGCTCAGGGAGGTGCTTGGGTGAAGCCATTCCTTGTCCCGGATGGAGATGGGGAGCTCTGAAGGTTACACCACCCTGCTGTGGAAAGGGCAGCGTTAAGCCCAAGCCTTTGTCTAGCAGTAGAAATGAGTGCAGAGCAGCGTATTGGGAGCTGAGCTCTGCAGTGGGTTTGTGCCCGAACAGGGGCTGCAGAGACCCAGCTCCAAAGTGCCAATGAAGCACTTGGGTCCAAATAGACCTGATGAACAGGTCCCAGAACCTTCCCTGAGCAAACTTGCTGGAAGCTGGGTACCTTGAATGACCTCAATTTGGGGCAAATCCAGCAATGGCCACAGGGCCACACCATCCCCATCACCGCCAGTGGAACTGGGGTCCCATCCTGCCCCTTCCAAAGGCAGCAAACAGCATTCCCAGCCCTGGCAATTAACATCTCCACGGGTCACTGTGTCTGCAAAGCATTTGGGATTTGCATTTGATTAAAATGAAGTGCTAGGAAAATGAAGGCACTAAAGGCAGTTCCTTAAGTGCAGCTGGGCCAGGGTGAGGTCCATGAGGACCGATCCAAGGGGAATAGCATGCATAGGAGGACAAATCCCCCCAGATTTGATGCAAAAGGGGGTGAAGGCAGGGGCTGTGACCTGGGCAGGCTGAACACCAGTGAAAGCACACCTGAAGTGCTCTGGGCTCCCAGAGCTTGTTCGGTTTTGTCCTCCCCGCTTCAGCACAGGATTTGTATATGGAAAAAACATGCCAGGCGCATGACAACAGACCTGCTCCATCTGGATAAACAGTTAACCGAGCAGTCAAAATAGCTGGTGCTACGGAACAGCTGCTGGGACAGGAGACAGCGGCAGAGGAAAAACGGGATGGGAGGAAGGAAGTGCTCGAGCGTGGGGATGTGGGAACCATCAGTGGGAGAAGGCCTGCATGAGCTGAGCCCCCCCAGTCCTTGCACTACCAGGGAGCCCCTGGGCTCTGATAAGCCTCATCCCTGGAGCATCCCAAACCTGGGTGCTGGAGTGATGCCCCTACCCCAAACACAGGTGCCTGGCTCATGCCACAGGACCAGGCCAAGGGGGTGCCCCACAGCACTATGAGGGAGATGGCAGGAGCCCCTGCTCACACACTGTGCCCCCAGGAGCTCAGCTCCCTGTGGCTCACAGGGGGATTGGTGCTGGGGGCAGCTGCACCCATGACCCTGAGGTGGGTCCCCTTTTAGAGGCTTCAGGCTGGGGCAGCATCCTAAAAAGCTGCATGACAAATCAGAGCTGTAGAAAACCTGCTCACCAGGAGAGCTGGGAGAGGGAATGGGAGATATGGGGTGGGAGGTGATGCTGGACCCTTTGGAAGCAGAGGGAGAACTCACACAAGGCAGCACTGTGCATCTCGCCCCAGGCAGGACATCACCAGGGATATGGGCTCCCTGCAAATGACATTCAAAGGAGGGAATGGCCCTTTTGCATCCCTACTGATTAGATGGGGTTTAGGCCTATTCCAGACACCAGAACCAGCTGCCTGCGCTGGCAAGCCTGGATTAGCTTCCCCCAGAATGATGCAAAAAGGCCACTTCTGCACCTAAGGGGAAGTTTTCCAGCAGAAAGCCTGTGGCCATTGAGCTGCCTGCCCCCAGATCCACACCCTGGACCCCACACCAGAACTACTGATGCCCATCAGGGATGGTTTCCCTGTGGTCAGAGCACAGGAACCACAGTTTCCACAGGAACAGGGCAGCTCCCAGCCATGCACATTGTTTGCTCCAGGACAGGCCCAGCATCTCAATAGTGGCTTTCTTTAAGCACATCCCCAGGGACAGGGAGGTTCACATTGCTGGGAAGGAGCTGGAGCCTTGGCATCAGCTCCCCCTCTCCCCAGATACCCTGCAGCAAAGCTCTCAATGGGAACAGCTCTGCAGGATGAATGGGATAGAGCCTTTCCCATCTGCAGTGCCAGGATGCATCCCAACACACTCGTGTCCACAGTAGGGTTAACGGGGACAGCCACTTCAATAGGACTCAAATCCACCTCCCAAAGGAAAACTCCCAAGCTCAGACTGGATCTTGCCACGACGTGGATGATGAAGAGCCATTCCTGAGCTCACAACCCTCCCAGCACCATTCCCATCCTTCCTCTCTCATCTCGTGCACCATTAGGAATATAGTGCTTATTCCCACCACATGGCAGGGATGTGACCACACAGCCCTCACTCCATGTTAGATGTGCTCATGTTCCCATTGCTGATTTCCAGTACTATGTACCTGGGTCATTATCATTAATAAGCACTCTTTTATTAATGATTTCTATGTGATCCACTAAATCACAGCAATGCCACCAGCAGGAGCAGCAGATGCTCCGGGTGGGTCAGTAGGAGTAGGAAGCATCACAGCATCACAGCAGTAGGAAGCATCACAGATGGCTCCAGTCCCAAGATCCAGGCACTGGAAGTGCCTGATGGACACCCTGGATTGATGAAAGAACTATTAAAAGGTTTATTAACCCTTTGAGAATTAGGCTATGATAGAATTGGGCAAAGAGGGAGCAGAGCTCACGCTGAAATTTCCACGTTGGAAAAAGCCACAAAATATCAATATTCCCAGGGAAGATGAGGGGGGAAAAAGAACCAAAACGTTGTATTTCTGCAAAATCCCTTTGTTTTCCTTGTGGTATTTGAGCGCGTGGTTACAGAGCCCAAGCTAAAGCCAATTCTTTCCAAACAAGTGCAACTTTGCAAGCAAAAAAATGTAAATATTTGCCCTGACAGAGTGAAAAAGGCTGCTCCAGCATTGTCAGGCCCTTCCCTCGCTCCAGCTCCAGCTCCAGCTCCAGCTCCCCCACCCAGGGTGTTTTGATTCCGCTTTTATGAGAAATCAACAGCTGGAGAAAGCTTCTGGATTTTCCAATGGAAAAGAGCAGGAGGGACGCTGCTTCTACAAGTTCCGCCTGTTAGCGCCTGGCTCGCCGGCCCCTCGGCTGCCATGGATTTTCCATTGCTGGAAATCTTAACTATCAGAAGTGGATGTTTTTCCTGCAGACACATGGGTCAGCGCTCCCTGCACACAACCATTCCACCCAGCGTGAGCCATTGCTCCTGGAAAGCTCTTTTCCACCCGACGCAGCCTGGTTTGGTCTGACCGCAGGGAGCGGAGCAGCGGGGAAGCCAGACCAGTGCTCAACACTCCAGCCCTTCCTGCTTACATGCCCCGGCACGGCTCCATCCCTCCCAGATGTGCCTGTGCTCCAGATGTGCAGCCCCTCGGCAAACCAGCAGCAGCCTTATGGGTGTCCATGGAGCTGATGTTAGGAACACAGAATCACCCAGGTTAGAAAAGACCTTTTAAGACCCTTAAGTCTGACCATTACACCAGCACTGCCTAGGCCACCTCTAAACCATGTCACTTGTCTACACATCGTTTAAATACCTCCAGGGATGATGATGACTCCAGCCCTGCCCTGGGCAGCCTGTTCCAATGCCTGAGCACCCCTTTGGGGGAAGACATTTTTTCTAATATCCAATAAAACCTCCCCTGGTGCAGCTTAAGGCCATTTCCTCTTGTCCCATTGCTTGTTACTTGGGAGAAGAGACAATCCCATCTCACTACAACCTCCTTTCAGGCACTTATAGAGAGCACTAAGCTCCTGAGCCTTCTCTCCTCCAGACGCCCCCAGGTACCCCATCAGATTTGTACTCCAGACCCTTGGCCAGCTCCATTGCCCCCTGTGGAACCTGCTCCAGAGATTCAGCAGGGATTCTGCAGTAGCATAAGACACGGCTCATGCTACATCAGATCCCAAACAGCTTGAACTTCAGGCACGCTTCAGCAGCTCTAGCATAGTGCTTGGAGTCAGCATGTGCACAGGGCTGCAAAACCTCAGCAATGGTGCTAAACCCAGCCTTGTTTGATGAAGAACTTAAAGGTATTTATGTTTTTTGCAAGCAGGAACACGCTCACCACCTGCCAAATGCACCACATTCATCAAAACCACTATCTTCAACGCATTAAATATTTAGAAGTAACACCAAAGCTGCAGGACAACAAATAACAATAACACTGGGGTGAAATAAGGAGGAGATTTCACTTAATTCTGCACAAAAGTAAGGCCAGATCCTGGAAGCCTGCTCCCTGCCTCCAGCCCATCCTTGTCACCAGGACCATCACACTCCTGTTCTGGCTGGGGCTTTGTATCCCCTGAGGCTTCTCCCCTCTCCTCTTTGGATCCCAGCAGGAAGGGCTGGAGCTGTAGGATTAAACCTCACAGCCTGGGGGTGGAATTCTCTGCCTGGCTCCAGAGGTTTCCAGATCTCGTTGCAGCAGTGAGTCAGTGGAGAGCGTGACTCAGTGTTCAGTGCACAGAGCAGTGAAAGCAAATAGTGGCAGCTCCACCACGCCAAAACGGTGGATCCCATGATTCCAGTGCTAGGGACAAACCTCAGCCACATCTGGCAGGGGAAGAAATGAAAAGCAGGATCCTTATAGTCAAGTCACCTCAATAAAGGTGAAGATAAGCCCTGTCTGCTCCCGGGATTCCCGAAATCCATCACCAATGTCAACCTGGGGCAGGAGGAACTCCTTGTGCAGGGGCAAGGTTTGCAAGTGAAGGGAAATCTCCCTTGGGATCATTTCCACCTCTTGGTGTTTTCCTTTGGGCATGCAGCAACCACAGCTCATGAAGGCTGGATATTTCCCTTTTCTAAATGTCCCTATCAAGCAATGCAATCCCCTGGGAAGGATCCTGGCACCAAGGAAAGTGCAGGGCCAGGATGCTATGGAAGAAAAGCCATCCTTCACGCTGCACTGCAGCCCCTGTGCTAATCCTGGGCCAGCTCCTGCTGCCTGATGGGCACATGAGGTCAATATCCCAAACCCACTAATTCTGGGAGGTTGTATGCACAGAGAGAAAGCATTCAGTGAGAAAACCCCTCGCTGTACCTGCATGATTCCTGCTGATGGTCTATAGGGACATCATTGTCCCCAGCCCATCCCAGTGCAAACCACGCTATCCCCAGCCCTGCCACCACGGGCACAGCCATTGTAAGGGTAAAAGCTAGCAAGCAAAGCTGTGCCAAGGAGCTGCAGCTGAGCAGGCTGGTTCGAGGCCATTGCCTGCAGAAAACCAGTCCCAGGGGAGCAAGGGTTTTCCTGACTCAGGAAGGGAGCCGAGGGCACAGGAGCAGGGCTGAGCTTTCCTCAGGAGTTTCTTTTGGGTGGCAGAGAAATCTGACAGCGACAGAAAGGAGCTGGAAAAACAAACAGGTGTGTCCGGCAGCAAAGGGGCCGTAGCTATAGCAATGGGACAGGCCCTGTTGACAAAGGCTGCACAAAGGACCTTCTTTGAGAGATTAAAAGCCGTTTATGAGCTGGCAGGGCTCCCTGGGAAGGCGCTGGGAGGCAGGAGCTAAAAAAAACAGGATGGGGGGGAGGGGGGGGAACACAGACTCACGGAATGGTTTGGGTTGGAGAGGACCTTCAGATCATCCAGTTCCATACCCCTTGCCCTGGGCAGGGGACCTCACGCTAACCTGGTGCCTGCAGCATCCCCTGGGGCTGGAGCTGCAGTGTGTTTCTGTGCTAATGGGGCCCATGGGAATGGGGTGTCATAGAGGGGCTGCTCCCCAGGGCATGGGAGGGTCCCCAAAGGGATGGTTTATTTTGGGGATCCCCCAAGCTCTGCTCACCAGGATGTTGTGTTTCTGTGCTAATGGGGCCCATGGGAATGGGGTGTCATAGAGGGGCTGCTCCCCAGGGCATGGGAGGGTCCCCAAAGGGATGGTTTATTTTGGGGATCCCCCAAGCTCTGCTCACCAGGATGTTGTGTTTCTGGTGTCACCCTTTGCAGGTGCAGCCTGGGGCTAATGCTTGCTGGCTTCTAGAGGTGGCCAAGGCTTGGCACTGCCTGAGCCGGATGGCACCCTTAAGCCTTCCTTGCTCCCATCCCAGGCACCTGCAGAGGGAGAGACAGAATGCTGCTGGAAGGTTTGCAGCCATTCAGAAGGCAGTGCCCAAAGCAAGACCATGAAGAACAGGGATTGAACCATACCTGACCATTCCACAGCATCTAGGGCTGCAGCATCCCCCAACAGCCACAGGTCCCTGCTTGCCTTTCTCCTCCTGTGTCCCCTGCAGAAAGTGGGGTCTGGCTCAGCAGAACCTCCTGGGACATCCAACCCACCAAAGGAGGTAGATGTGAGCCAGGAGCTCAGCTGAGCCACCACAGTTGATCAGAGGGACAAGCTGCACGGTGGTGAGGCCAGAGCAAGGCTGGGGGTGCCAGCAGCTCAACACCAGGGGCTGGTGGTGGACACAAAACCCAGCTTCTGCCCAGAGACATCCACACTCAGGTTGAGTTTTGCTGCAGATGAGGGCTCCCCAGTACTGAACTGAAGCACTCCCAAGCTGGGGCTGAGCTGCAGTCACTGGTTTTAACTTACCCAAGACCAAGAAGAGATTAGTTTGCAATTAAAGCCATGGATCAGCACTGACAACAGCATGGCTGCATGCAGCCACCTCACACCACACAGACATGCCTGCAGGTGACTGTGGACAAGAGCAGCCCAAAACTCACCAGCTAGTGAACCTATTTCAGGGCTAGCCTGAGACCTTGAGGGGTATTTGGGAGAACAAGAGAGTGGTGATGCCTCTCCCATCTGGATCTGGCAGCCAGTGCTGACCAGAGCATGGTGGTTCCCAACACTAGAAGATGCTACATGGACAACCATAAGAAAGCTGCAGAAACCAAAATAGGAGAGCACAGGCACCTTACAAGTGCAGCAGGGGTCTGCCTTCCCAGCAGCCTCATGGAAAGAGCAATGTAAAGATCAGAAGTCATGCTAAAAGAGTCCCTTGTGGTTTATGCCTGTGCAAGAGAAGCAATCACTGCTCTGGTCTCCGTTAGCTCAAGCCAGGCTGAAGTCCTGCTAAGCTCTGAAACCAAAGGAGAAAAAGTCTTAAAAGGAGAGGAGGCAAAGGCTGCCTTGGGCAGCCCATGGCGGTGCCATGGCTGTGTTCTTCAGGGCAGTAAATGGCTGGTGGGACACATCCTGAGATTGGGACGGAGCTGGACACAGGCCCAGGTAAAGCCAGCACTGCCACTCAGCACTGCACAGTGCGCAGTAGCAGGCGCCTTTCTAGGGCAATTCAAAAGCAGGGAAAGAAAAGCTCCTCTTGCTCAGGGGCCCAGCAATAACACACATATTGCAAAGGGCAGAGCGGTCCCAGCAGTGACACACAAGGGGGCTGCAACTCAGGAACTGCAGAGCTGCTTTTAGAATCAAAGAATCAACCAGCTTGGAAGAGACCTTTAAGCTCATCCAGTCCAATCATCCCCCAGCACTGCCAAGGTCACCACTAACCCATGGCACTGAGGCCTCATCCCCACGCTGTGTGAACCCTTGCAGGGACGCTGCCCTGAGCACCCTGCGGGGTCGAAATCGTTCCTCACATCCAGCCTAACCCTCCTGTGCTCCAGCTGAGCGCGCTCAGAGCCCAGGAGCCCGGCAGGCACCCGCTGCCTGCACCGTGGCCGGAGCCAGGAATGCAGCGGGTGCCCAGCGCCGCGGGGCCGCAGCCGCTCCGGGGGGGAGCAGCCCCGGTGCCCCCCTCGTCGCTGTACCCAGAACGGGCACTTGCTGCTCCCCACGACGGGACTCGCTGTTCCCGGTGCCTGGCTGCCTGGAGAGGGTTCCTGGGCTGTGTGAGTGCGGAGCTGGGAAGGACACGTGTGGGGGTGATGCAGATGAAACTCCACCGGCAGCAGCCGCAATAGCACCGATGGCTCTTAGACTGAGCGCGTCCAGCCCGCACCCTTCACGGGCCCCGGGGGCATGAAGCATTGAGCGCTGGAAAGCAAGCAGGCAAAGCGCCTAGGGAACTGGAGGGATCTTTCTCATGCCCTTCTAACACTGATCCTGGCTAGGACGAGACCCTGTGGAGCAGAGCAGCATCTCTGATTCCTCGGGAGGGGCTCTTCATTAGGGACTGTAGTGACAGGACAAGGGGTAACAGGTTCAAACTGAAACCGGGGAGGTTTAGATTGGATACAAGGAAGAAATTCTTTCCTGTCAGGGTGGTGAGGCACTGGAATGGGTTGCCCAGGGAGGTTGTGAATGCTCCATCCCTGGCAGTGTTCAAGGCCAGGTTGGATGAAGCCTTGGGTGGCATGGTTTAGTGTGAGGTGTCCCTGCTTATGGCAGGGGGGTTGGAACTGGGTGATCTTAAGGTCCTTTCCAACCCGTACTATTCTATGATTCTACAGTGCATTGCAAGCACAAGGGACAGACAGTGGGGCCTCCTGGACATCAATCTGCACTGCTCATCCATGGATTCCCCCCCTTGCCTGTGTTGCAGACTTAAAGAAAGGCTATAGGCTCTCAGCAGCAGGCTCTGCTGGTTTTAAGCATTATTAGTGCAAAATTCAGGAGGGGTTTGCTTTACTCTCTGAGAGCTTTTGAGCTTATGGTAAATAAAGGAACGGCTTTCAGCTCCCTGAGTCCTGCCTCCCACAACCTAATGAAACCATGGGAGAGAACCGGCACACTGGGGAGGGCATGAGCAAAGAGCACACTCTCCAGCACGCCATCAGCTCTGAAGAAGCTGAGACACCTTCTGCAGATCAAATGCATCACGATGTATTTTGAGACCAGTGAATGAGAGGAGGAAAAGGCAGTTTTCCAGAGCAACGCATGGAAGACAATCATTAAAGGCAACGAGACATGATTTAAAATCCAGCAGCATATCCAAAATTGACCCTGTGGAGGATGAAACACTTTTTTTCTTTAAATATTAACATTCAGAGTATAAAGGAACAAAAACATCTTAAAAAACCCCGAAGGGAACTGGTGGGGAGAAAAAAGCCCAACCTGATACTCCAAGGAGCATAAACCCCAAGGTATGGGGGGTATCTCTGTGAAACCATTGCCATTGTTTGTTAATGAGCTTTCCGTGGGTGGTTTATGTAAAGGAGAAGGGTAAGAGACGCAGCCCCGACTGATTCTCCAGACGAAAGGTCTCCTGACTCAGTGCTTCTCCTGACTCAAGAATTCATCTTTGTGTTTTCTGCCTTCACCAGCTCCTGCTGGATGCAAGACAAAGCTGTACAATTTGTGAACTTCCTATCAACAGAGCAGGCTGTTTAGGCTCCAAGGCAACAAAACCAAGTTAAAGCCTCCTCTGAAATGCTTAACTACATATGCTTACTATTACACCTTAATTCCAGATTGAATTTAATCTAAGCACAGTGATGAACTGAAGCCCTAATAAATGTCTCGCTACATACACATATTGAAGTCCCCCTTTTATAGGTATTCTATAGAAGATGACTTATTAGAGAGCAAAAAATCTTTATAGGATACTTTTACTAATGAGAAAGTGTAAGGGGAAGCCTTTTCTGTCATTTCTCAGGCATTGATATAAGATCAGTCAGTCAGAAACTCAGACTGAGCTTCAACAACATGCAGCTGGTGGCAGGAACTGCACTACAACCCCTTCCAGGATTACAACCCCTATATGCACTACAACCCCTACCTGCAAAGCCCTCCTAGAGCAATACTCTGCCACTGTCCAACACTGCAGAAATAACTCGGTCATACAGTTTGTGGAAACTTACTGGGTCTGGTTAACAACACATGGGGAATGTATATTTAAATAAAGTGATTACCCAAACATGCTGTGCATTGCTTCACCTCTTTTCACTTTGCTTTGCCTTTGTCCTTGTTCCTGATGCAGCAGCAATGGCAGTGGATGAGCAGAGCCACAGCTCCTTTGGAGTCCAGTAAGAGGTTTTGTTGGTTCCTAGAAACTGTATGTGGTTGAGGAGGTTAAAACCTTCGGGGGGTGAAAGGCAGCGAGGTACAAGCTGAGCTCCAAACCCAGAGCCACGGAGTGCATTAAAGATAAGGGCAACCAATCATTGCAAAGAGTTGAAAGTTTGGAATCAGATGATCTTTAAGGTCCCTTCCAACCCAAACCATTCTATGAATAATTTGATATGTCAGATATTAAGCATGACAGAGTAAGAAGGTATAATGTTTAGCAACAACCTTCCCATCACCTCCTGGAAGAGAGCAAACACCGTCTGAGAGCAGCAAGCCCGAGTGCCAGTTCTCCTTGTATCCCTAAGGAAACACTGCACATCTCGTCTCTGCCAAGAGAAGGAGCCACAAAACACACCTTTGAGGGGGACTTGCAGCAAGGCACAGAGATGCACTAAAGCAGGTCACAAAAGGAAGAGACAAGTGAAAATGTGTTACCGGAGTCACTGCTCAGAGCCATCAGAGATCATAATCAAGCTCACCACAATTGGCCAAACCTCAGTCCTTTGCAGGTAGGAATGGAGAACACTCCCCAGCAGGGCTGCTGAAGAGAGGGATATTCACTGCTGGATGTAGTCCACACCATGCCTACAAAATGGAGCATCTCACCTTGCAGTCACTCATGTGCAAATACAGGACTCAAAATGGCTTGGAGTAAGCATGCCTGATCCTACAGGTGCTAGGAGATGCAAGCAAAGTGCTTTGGAAATAAGCCTGTGAGAGAAGGTACCACTGACAAATATTTGCAGGCACTTTAATTTGATATTCCTTTGGCTTTAATAAAACTGACTTTTTCCCTGCACGACAAGCTTCAATATTTGTTATTTGCACTGCAAATGTTAACAACAAACCCCCCAGTAATATTTATGGGAAGTCAGACAGTGAAGTGGGGAATGGAAGCAAGAAACCAGCTGAAAAAAGAAAAGAGAATAAAAACAATTGTCAGGAAAGCATTTGTAAGGAGAAACTCCCCAGCAAAATCCATAACACTTGAGTGGAAAGGTCTCTGTCTCCAAGACAGCCTGGTTTTCCTTTCTCTACTTCTTCTGTGTTTCCTAAATCTAAACAAACATTCTCAGCCCTTGAATATAAAAGGAACGACTCCTAAATGCTAAGGACCACTGCAAAACTGAGCTCTCCATCTATTTATCAGCAGTGCTTGTTGATATTTCCAGTTGGAGGAAACAGTTTGGGGGGTGGGGGTGGTGGTAAAGGGTTTATTCCTCCTTAAACTGCATACTCATTGATGCGCCCGCCCCACCACAACGTTGCAGCCTGGGTTTGAACTCAGTACCAACTTTTTCTTATTTTTTATGATTATTATTTATGGGGTAAAAATCAGGCAAGATTACTGCAGAACAGAGCCAATTCAGTTAGACCTAACCAGCATGGAAAGAATGAGCTTTAATCTTACTTCCTTTACTTCTTACTTAATTCCTTCCCTATTCACAGTGGATTTCTCTCTTATCCACTTGAATTGGAATTGACTTCTGTGATTGAAATTCAGAGGTGGGCCAGACTGCCGTTTCCCATACAAAGCCCAGCACAGTTCCTGTTTTTCCAGGCCATTTTACCAATGCACATTTAGTTATTATCCAGCCTGATCTCCTGAAGTGTTGAAAAGTGTCTCCTTTACATACATTAATTTGTTTTCCAACATTTTAGTAGCTTTGCCTAAAGACCAGGTCATTCTTTTCGTAGGCTCCCATGGTTGCGGCTGTTGTTTGTTCCCTGGAAACAGGGTAGGCTCCTTATGCTGGTGGTTTCCCCAGCTCATGTCCAACATGACTCACTTCTGGCTGCAAGAAACCACATTCATCATTAAAAGGGAAAAGTACTGAATCAGATTATCAGAGTCTTGCTTTGCTCCAATGTGGCCGTATGTTATAGCACGGCACCTTCATGGATTTGCAGATGGTCACTGCATGTTTAAGATTATAAACAGGGCAGGTCTTGACTTAATGGGACATTGGAGCCTCATTTGGACCTCTTGGAAGAAAAACATTTTTAATTAACTTATCATAGAATAGTTGATTCTATGAGGGTTGGAAAGGACCTTAAGATCACCCAGTTCCATAAGCAGGGACACCCCACACTAAACCATGCCACCCAAGGCTTTGTCCAACCTGACCTTAAACACTGCCAAGGATGGAGCATTCACAACTTGTTTCACAAACATGATGGTTGTGACCTCCCTTACATCCCAGTGCCTAGGACCACACTAAATTTAACAGCAGATTTACCACTGTGCTGAAGCCTCAAACACAGCTTCACAACCATACTATTTGTATTTAATCAAATTACCTAATTAACCATTCCCTGAGCAGGTGGATCCAATGGAAACGACTTACAGCTTTAGGTAAATACAGAAAGACATCAACTTGCTCACACTTCCCTGAACAACCCTTTTCTCAAGCCAAACCCAAGGTAAATAAGCTTCTACACTGAGCTATCAGACTAGGTAGGCACAAGCACTCCCACTGATAAATGCTACTACTTAAAATCAAGAGGTACCAAGACAAATCTCAGCTTTACATGCGACATCTGGGACCTCAGATGCATGTTTCAGATGTGAAGGTAAACGCAGGCACTGAAACCAGTGTATATCCACGGGAAACCTTCGCTTTTAGGATAAGGCCACTGGAGTGTACGCAGCAGGGCTAGAACTTAAGAGGTGACTCCAGAAGTACGTATCATATGTAGTTCAATACAGTATCAGATAGATACTGACTGCATGAGGAAAGTTCTGCTTACAGGCACTGAAATTGAAGACACCCAAGAAAGCCCCTGGCTGTCCCTGCAACTCCAAGCATTCACCACTCAGTGAGGAGAGGAAAAAAAGCAAACAAAAACCCAGGCATGGTGTTGTACATTTTTGTTTTTATAGAATTTTTATAATATATTTCTCTTCATTTGCATATTTTACCCACATCTGTAGCTTTCTTTATACACGTTGAACTGAACTGGAAGAAATCGAAAGGCCTGATATATTTTAAACAACTGATAAAAATTGCAAAGTATTAAACCTGTAAGAAAAGAAATTATAAAACTCTCTTTTATAAGTGTTTAATGAAAGCAAGTCAAATGTCTCATTAGGAACAATATGGTTTGATTTAAACACATCATCAGGTGATTCAGGCAGGACAACCTTTGTTTTTGTTATATTAGGCACATTTTTTCTGCATACCTGTTTTTCCCAGACAGTTTTATACTACTCAATAGGATCATCCACATCCACTTGGAACTGCTGCAGGATTCTCAAAACGTGATTGATCATGAATATTCATTATTGGTATTTGCTTCCTCTCTTTATAACTATCAGAAGGAAAAAAATTATTAATAATCAGTGTTTCTTGTCTCTTAAAAAATCCATAATGAATGAGTTGTAAGGCAGCCACAGATTCAGTGTCAACTCAGGTCACAGTCCTTCAGTTCCATCTAGTGGGTAGAGATTATAGGTAGTGGACACTGTTCCTAGACAGTCCCTTTAGGGCAAGGAGACTGACTCATGGGGCCAGTTACTGCTGGTAGAGTAAGTTACAGTGGTACACCTAAGTAAGGAACACTGGCCACTCCTGTGTCATCCTCGCAGCCTCATGTCTTTATACAGAGAGCAAAAAGACAGTCTATTGGGGAAAAGAAAGTGATTATGCTAGACCCATGAGAGGTTCTGTGAAGGGTTTATTTACAGTGCTCATCCCTGATGTGAAAAAAGAAAGAAGCCTTCTCTGACTAACACAGGCAGATCTCATCAGCATGCTACATGCCTTAGCAAATCAGCCCATTGCACATCCTTGACCACGTAGCCATGCATTCACACTGAGGCAGTGAACAGAAGTCCTACTGCTCCAGAAGAGCAATTTCAAAATGCTCACCTACCCATCAATTTGACCCCCTGAAGGAGACTAAAGAACATCTCATTCTGAGGGAGCAACTCCCCAGTCCCAGAATCTGCTCATGCTGTTAGGAACTGTGGGAACAGCCGCTCCTCAGAGCTCTCTCAGACACCCCTGCAGATTGCCAACTCCAATGTTACTCAGATGTGGGAGCAAAATGAACCACGTGTTAAAAGGTGTGCCCCAACTCTGGTAAGTCCCTTCCCATCATGATCTCATTCAGGAAGGAAGGAGGGCTTTAACATTTAAGTATACTCGAGGAGGGGGTTCAGAGCAGTATCTCTGCCTCCCTTCAGACTTTGATAACAGTGCATTTTCCCTGAATTCTGGCATTCTCATTTGCTAAGAGGGCCACTCCAACCCTGAAGGCAATGGCTTCAGCATAGGGCTGCTTGGTTTTCAGTTTTAAGTCCTTCAGGCAGAATAATCACATTCTGATTCAAGCTGATCTGAAGCAACATTTGCATTGCACTCATCCGGCTGAACAGAATTCAAATCATTCTCTAACTGCAGCACTAGAGGCCATCCAAGAAAAGGGGATACATTACTGCCCATTTCCATCTCTGGGGAAGATCTGGACCACCCTTAAAATTCCAGCCCCAGCAGACAAGACCATCAATACAGAGGTCATCCCCCACTGCACTGCTCCTGTACACATTGTACATTGACATTTAGGCACCACTCCCCTTTTGGACAAGCAAGGTCCTTGGGTAGGTATATTCCTTTCTGACAGAGTCACTGCCTTTACACAACCTGCATTCAGTTATAACTGAAGCTTTTGGGTCCCTTTCCTTCATATCCTGATGTTGATGAAGGGAGGAAGAAAATAATTAGCAGAAATTTCTCTGAATTCATACCTAACAAGACCCTACTGTCTAATGGTATATAAAATGCACCCCCAACTGCTTTTTTTGTTCTTTACAATTCTTTGGAAAGGGAATAACCAGCATAGTTGAGCAGGGAGAAAGCCAATTTATTTCAGCACAGGTGGTCTGCAATTGATTCCATGTTCACTAGGAGTAATGCAGTTATTGCTCTATATGGTAAGACTCTGATCCTTAACCCCCACCCTGAGTGCTGGGAGTCTGGGTTCCCAACATTGCCAAGAAGGACCTCCCAAGCCACTAGTATTGAAATAATTGGAAGAAAAAAGCTTCATTAACTATTTCTTGTACAGATGTGATTTTTGAGAAACATGTAAGTTCCTCAGTTCTTCATCTTACCACTGCTTTGTGAATGGAGGGTAGCCTTTGCTCTCCACACTAGAATGATATACTACTTAGAACACCACATTGGAGAGAAGGTAAGAATAGATGATGCAGCTGATCAAATCAAAGAACATGAGAAACAAATTTCTTGCACAAGGATGCTCTTCAACTGGAATCCTTTAACTGCTATGTGAATCACCAGAATTTGTTTTACAACCTGTAGTTTAGCAAGAAGTAAAGTCTTTTTTCTTGGGTAGTAGCCTTCAAAGCAAAAGCAAACATGACAGGATTCAAGTGTAGACCATTTCTGCATCGGTTTGCCTATCTCAATTCAACTACCTACAACAGACATTGCTGATGCCATCACTCCGAGTCATTTCCATGTCAGGTTCCATCAATCAGGTTTCCCACGATACCAATGCAGAGGCCTTCCGTTCTCAGCTACCTTCCTCCATTTACTTCCTCTGGGTAACAAAAATGTATTGTTGAGTTTACTCTAACATGCTACAATATGTGCATACGTAACTGGAGGCGACGCGTGAGTTACTTCAAGATGTGCTTTTTCATTGAAGGGCGCTTTTACTTTTACAAATTCTACATCAAGGTGGAAGGAAGGAAGGCAGGCAGGCTGCAGAGTGCTCATACACTGAAGCTGAAGGAACTTTTCCTGAACGGAGTTAAGATGTTCGTTCCAATGTCCTATGGACAAACTATTCTATCCCATGCACTCCGGCCTGAGCCAGTATTAAACATTCCAGAAACTTGTGGATTTGTTTGGATAGTTAATGGCAAGGCTGATAGCAGCAATGTTTTTCAGGGCCTATAAAAGAGAAGGAAAAAAACGAAGTCATGATTCTCCTCAATCCAAAATGAAAGAAAACCTTGTATGAAATTAAACAGAAATAAATAACTATGCCTGTTTCTAGCTGGTCCTCTCATGGCAGTGCAACAATTGTCATGTATCTAGGCAGTTCTAGCAAGGCAACTGCATACCCAGCTACTGAAAGACCAGCCCCCATCCCCATTTCCAAGTTTTGGCAGTTTGATAAACCAGATCTATATATACCTGATGACACCCAACAGCCAGTTTGTGGCACATCAGCTATTATTAAAGTAGAACATTTGTGCATAGTTCATTCACGTATTTCAGAGGCCTTTCATGGTATTGCAAAGTCAAAGCACATTTATCTCTACTTTATATAACTCCATTGGGCAGGCAGAAACCATTCATTATTTCTGCCTGCCAGAAAGATATCACAAAACCACACATCACTGAGGTTGTGCAATCTTATTACCTGTGCTGTGCAGCGATGAAGATGATCTTCAGTATTTAAGGCAAGCAGATACTCCTGTAGAGATCCAAGCTCCTGCAAGAAAGCTTTCAATGAACACCAACACTTCTACTAAAGAGATCATCCTACAAATTAACATTAAAATGCTGATCATTGCAGTAGTCCCCATGAAACAGAGGTATCTGAACTACACATAAGACTCTCCCTGACTAGAACACAGTTTGTGGCCAAAGAGATCAGTTCATTACAGACTGCTTCCATGTAATGTGCAAAACCAACTCAAGGAAAACCACATTTAAATACCTTTAAGTTAATTATTAAATCAGCATTCCTCTCAGAAGAAAGAGTGGCTTTAGGGCTTGCTGCCTTAAGCGCATAAGAAAGAGTCGTGACTATTACATAAGGCCCCACAATGGATATGGCAACAGTATGCCCCTCTATTAGAATTTGCTGCCAGACTACACAAGAGAAAGTTTTTAATGTGTCTAAAGCATTTCATGGTTCTAAAGTTCTGATGAACTTTGCCAAGATAGAGGAAAACTGCTTTTAATTTAACACTGAACTAGGGATCATTCTGGGCACTGGGGAGAGGAGGGATACAAATACAGGAACTACTTACAGTAACTCTATTTTCTGTAACAAAGAACAGTTCTGCAAGTGCACGATGAAGAGGAAGAAGAATCCCAGGCTTGGCCATGTCTTGACACAAGTTGTTTTCCATATGGGTAAAAAGCTGCCAAAGTGGCTTCAACAAGGTAAGGTCACAGTCCCTGAAAAAAGATAATTCAAATGAAGTAGTGAGTAACCATGACCTTATTCCTGTTTCTGGGAAGGAAAAAACCCCAACAGAAAACCACAAACAAATTTAAGAGAACAAAACCATAGAGTTCTAACAGATGTATAAATGAAGGAAGAAACACAAGAATTATTCTAAAATTTAAATTCAGTCAAGTGTTTCAGCACAATTAATTTCATTCCAAATCAGAGGAGAAAACCTCACACCTGTGAATACGTCCAAATGCCTTTCATAAAACTAAGTGGCTTCCTGAAATGAGAACTTTAAAATAACTATATACATCATGTTGTGAAATGCTGTAGCTCCATCGAGACCATCCAATACTGCACTACAGCACTAAGCAGGTGATGCCTTTGTATAGTGCAGACAAAAACTGATCTATAGCTTTAAAAACAATTCCAACTCTGCCTCCTTCCTACTCCTTAGTTAAAGCCAACTAACCCAAATGTTACTTACTACATGGATAGGATGACAAACATGGGGGGGGAGGGGGAGGGAAAAGGGGAAACTCAATTTCAGAATATATCATCAGATTAACACAAGAAAAATATTAAATAATACAAGCACAATGGAGACTTGGCCTTTCAGCAATTAAATTTGTTGTCCACATGACAAAGATGACATTTGCTGATGAAAATACCTATGGAACTTGAAAAAATAAACCCATGATTAAAATCCCAAAGCCAGGTTTTCAGACTTGGATGCAGATCAGTGCATCTAAAGTCTGCAGAGAGCCAAATGGTTTTATGTAATTGTCCATTTTTATCACAGTATGTGAATATACTTTTTGACTTCTCTTTATCAAAGCAAGCTAGTAGGATGCTGTTATTTTAATGGTTTTGCTTATTCTGAACTGAAAAGGTATAACCAGGTAAGTGCCAGTGTTCCTGCATTGTTGTCTGTATTTCCAGTATTTCTATTGAATTAATGTGACTGGGAACATTTGCAAAACATTAAGAGCTCAACATTGGTTTGAATGTGTATTTTCATGAGGAATACCCATGCCATAAGCATTAGTACACCTATCTCTTCTAAAACTCAATTGCAAGCTTAGTGGTACAACTAAAAATAGTAAGTTAAAAGTTATTTACTTTATAGAGAAGCAGATCATCATTTCACCAGTTTATTATTCCATCTTCACCTTAAACCTGAACTACTACTAATACGAAGAAAGTAAATTAACTGAAATCTCTTCTTTGTACTGTTTTGGGGTGACTTGTTTTCCTTTAAAGCAACATTTGAGTTCATTGGACTGCTTTCAAAATAACCCTTTATAATAAATATCTACCAGGCACTGTGAATTGTATCTGAAAGGCAAATTATCTACTTCAAATCATAGTTTTCTGCCCTCAAAATAATATCATCTTAGTCACTTTTTCTTCTCATGCTCTTTTCCTTTTAGTGCACAGCACAGAACAGTTCACTCACCTCTGGGCACTGCACTGCACTATCTTCAAGAGCAAGTGGATAGCCTTCAAACGCTGGTGGCCGGTCTGACGGCATGCTACCCCAACCTGCCATTCCCAGATTTTGGCCAATGGGAGGTGAGGAACTACCCTTTCCTCAGACAGCATCTGCTTTAGAATTTCAAACCCTGCAGAGAGAAAATCAAGTAAAATTCAAACAGCTGTTACTTTTGTAGGGACCCACTCTGTTCATATAGCCAGTTCTCTCTTCTCCATATCCTAAATACTGATCTGGCAAGCAAGAAATACCAACTGTAACACCAAACAAAAAACTGAGGTAAGTCTGGATTATGCTACAAGATCACAAATCTTTTCTTGGGCAAAATCTAGATCAAAATGAGAAAGAAGCTTATCTGAAATTAGAGTTTGTCCAAGTAAGGCAAATTAAACATAGGTGTTTTAGTGTGAGGTGTCCCTTCCCATGGCAGGGGGGTTGGAACTAGATGATCCTTAAGGTCGCTTCCAACCCTAACTATTCTATGATACTATAGGTCCTCACTATGCAGTAGACTTCTGCTGATGCAGTCATCCACCAGCCCCAATTTCATTACAAACATTTAAACTCTAATACAAAGTAACAAACCCTTTCATGCTATACCTAGGAAGCAGATCCAGAACCAACTTATTTTAATGGATAACCATTTTTAAAGATACAATGATTTGTGTTCCTGATTATGGCGCCTTACAATGGTTACTTAGGTGTGTAATTACTGACATAATGAAACTCTGAAAGCAAATAACATAATTGTCTCCACATCTCTGAAGCTCTGGTATTTTTAACAGTCACAGCAAGTAAGAGACATTAGTCAGGGATCAACTTGAACAAAACCAAACGCATTATTTCCAAAACATTGGAGAAAGCAAATTCTAAGTCAAGAAAGGGAATAACCACAAGTCTGTCAAAGCTTGGCAAAATAACTCCAGAAAACCCTTTCCAACACATTCTAAGCAGTGCTTACCTGTCTGAAACCTTCCAAGATGACCTGCTGTCACGGTAAACTTATAACCCCACTCAGTGTTACTCATGTCAGAAGTAAATCTGTAATACAGCGTGTCACCTGTGTACAAGGGGAGGAATAATTCACATTACTACCTTCCCAGCTTTGCTACCACAAATACAATTCAAATGAAAAGTCTGTCATAGATTAATCCTAGAAATCATCATTCAGGAGACGTGATCTTTTGCTTTTTGGCAATTCTGAAATGCACAGCACAGTCTGGTAAGCAGGAGGCTAAAGCAAAACACAGAATGGTTTCCACTGTGTAAAGATACAAGGATAATGTCTCTTACATGCTTGTCAGCTGGATGGAAGGAGGAGTTAAAGAACCTCTATACTGGACACAGTTAAACTTCTCTTTTCCAATTGTTGGATCAATAACTATGGATCAAGTTATGATTTATGAAAAAAGAACCTTTACCCAGGCAGCCAAATTCACAGCCCATTAAACAAAAGGTTAAAAACCAGAGAAAGCAAAGCCACACTGCTTTTGCGTGTCAGAGAATTAAATGGCATACTTTTAACTCTAGGGAACAAAACCCTTAAGTGGTTATGGTTAAAAGTGGAAGAGCTACTGCAATGTTTGACCGTTTTGCAGTAGGAACTGGAACATTCAAGAAGTTCTTGTCATTGTAGCATCTCTAGCTTCTCGGAGGGAAACACTGGTGGTTAGCTGTAATGCTAAACAAAACAGGTCCTTCCCTGTCATACTCTGCAATACTAGAGCTGGTTACAACTGAGAATTTCCTTCTGTTCCATGGAAAATCCTGTCACCCTGGGACAAGCATGCGAGTTTCCACTGAGAAGCAGAATTTGCAGTTTCATGAAGAAACATTTTGGAAACATTTTTTCCAATTAAAAACCCCCTAAAAATCTAAAAGCTTCTTCTCTTTTTCATCACAAAATGGAGTCACTGATCTCTCCTACTCCTAAGAGTCTTGAGAAAGCCCTGCCATCAAATGAAAAGCCCAGAAGCCTGGTTTACAGTTAAGCCTGCTGAGTGGAATTAAGAGCCTCAGTCCAGACAGCCTTGTCCAGAAATGAAGTTTCACAAGGTGAAACTCAAGTTTCACGGCCAAGGCTGCTCCAAAACAATGGGCCTCCAAGTTCAGTTTCTTGGCAAACCTCTGCACCCATATGGAAGGAAAAGGACAGAAAGCTGGTCATAAAAATCCAAAGTATTTCTACAGTGTACATGTTTGTTTCTAACTAGCACTTTGTCACCCAAACTACTTTGCTAAGAGAGCTCCTACATCTATTTCTAGCTACTGACAGCACTTGAAGTCAGAAGCTTCCTGCAATGTCATGGTGCTCAGAGGGTTAAAACAACTTAAAGATGTCCTCCTTCAGCTCACCAGCATTTGCTCCTGTGTTACCAAAGTCATGCTTAGGAGAGAACAGAGACTGAAACTGTCAGTCAACTGAGTGATTTGTTTTCAGTTGTACTCTGTGGCAACAACTGGAGACAAGGCAGGGGCACCCACTCCTTATCTGAGCACTTGTGTAGCAGAGAGAAGAGATAAGCCTATCTTTTGGGTTTTTTTAAATGTGCTTCCTGTGGAAAGTAAGACAAGGCAGGAACAATGTAAGTGAATGTTGTGCAGAACAAGGACTGTGTTGGAACAGAATCAAGATCAAAATTTGTTTCCAGTCACTGAGTGCATGCTTTGACTGAAGGGTGGAAAAAAAAGGTCAAGCAGCAGAACAGCACATAAGCCTACTTTCAAGAAACAAATGCAAGAGCAACACATCAGAGCAAACAGGCTGGGACAAGAAAAGCATTGTCTTCTCTTCCCACACATCTCATGAACATCTACATATAAGTGTCATTAGTTTCTCTCGAGAGTCCAAACACCATCAATATCCTATGCATCTCCACTGAAACACAGCATATTCACCTGGAAGCTCAAAATCATTCCACTTCTGTGGAGACCCACTGAAGCTGTGTCGATCCTGCTGGAAATCACTGCTGCTGGACATGAGCAACTCATCACAGCCCTCTTCTGTATTACACTGAGAGTCAAATTTGATTGAGAGGTAGATAGCACCAGGAATGTGAACTTTATCCTGAGAAATAAACACATGATCTTTGCATCCTGCGATACTATATAACTAAAGAGCTACTTCACTTTCACCATACAAACAACAAATACTACAGCAGATCCATAGGGAAAAAAAAAAAAAAAAACAAACCC
>NDXB01017815.1:28346-149428 GCA_002631895.1 Agapornis roseicollis
GGAAAAAAAAAAAAAGAAAACAAACCCCCCCCAACCTTCTTTAATATTTTTATCCAGAGCTAATTTAACAAATGTAAAGTGTGGCCTGTTGTTTGCATTACCTGTTAAGCATGTAAAATTAATTGCTAGGGTTTTATTAGAAGTGGTAATTGTTGCTGATACTGATCTCCACGGCCACAACCTAAAGGTTTATATGCATTTTAAACAATAAAAATCCAAAGAGTCAGAGCTGCAGATAAATTAAAAATCCCAAGACTGCCCACAGGCTACAATTACTAAACTTTATTAGAAAAAGGCTCTCAAGCAATATCAAGAGAAGAAAATAAGAACTGTCTGTGTCAGGATAAGATAATCTAAAATGAGAAATACAAGAAAAACAAGACTCCACTCCCAGCTTTCATCTAACAGCACAGGGAAGTAACAGGCAAACGGAAATGAACCTTTGGATGAAAGGATAAAAATATTTGTTCATTAAGGCCCTGAGACCATTTAGGAATATGATCTGCTTCAAACACATGGATAGCAAAACCATTAAAGTTATGCACTTTTCACATGATTGAATTAGATTATGTAAAAGTGCCTTACTGAACAGATTTCTTTACAGGGCAAGGCCTCACTCATCCAGCAGCAGCTCTTCCAAAAGCAAGACTGAACAGATATTTCACAGGTGCTTCAAGCACGAAGTCCCACAGGTAAACACATGGACCACTGCCATTTCTGCTCCACCCACCCTGATGTTTTAGAACTCTTCAAGCCATGCAAATGCACTGTACTACACGACAAGTCTAATTTACCTCAAAATTGGTATTGTTGTTATAAGGATGTTTAGATTCACGCATCTGCACTGCCATTCCTGGCTCTTCCATGAACTGGCAAGCTGTCAGCGCCATTGTCCCTAGCATGCTCTCACTGCACCCATGTAGTACCTTCTGTAAAATCTGGGAAGAAGCAACACATCATGTAAATACAACTTACTATCAAAACTATTACAAACTTACATACTGATGACTGACAGGAGTCATTTCTAACCACACAATATTTTGAAAGAGCAAGAAACAAGACATCACAAACGATGTCTACAAGTGTTATTTCCATAAGCGTAGAAGATTTTACTCTGCCCTCTGTTCCAGATCTTTCAGTTCGTATCTGATGAAAACATGACAGCTATTAGCTCCTTCTCTTTTCACAAATGCTAAGAATAAGGATTATCCATAAAGTAGTTAACAGTAAACTACTGTTTAGTAAACTAAAGCTGCAAACAAGGAAGATAAACAACTAAATACTAAAGACACCTTTACCTTCTATTACATACAGGTTTTGATTTGAATAGAGTATCTTCTGTTTTAGCTTTCAAAATGTACAAGTTCACATACAAGAAGGAATGCTTAAGTATCAGTTAGTGGCTGCAGTATTTGAAAGCACTAGATGCAAGAGGTGTGTCTTTAAAAATGCAAATAGATGCCATTTAGTCTATCAGGACACACTAAATGATAACTAAGCACAACCTGAACCTCCACTTTCTCTTGATTTCTCAGAGCTTTTGTGTGCTTTTGAATTAGGATTCCAGCTGCTCAAGGCCCTTTATTATCGTAACCTATGACATCTCTTCACCTGCAGTTTTCTAGCTCCTCCTATAAAACGTGATACCAGCTCAGACCAAAGGTTCACCTCCACATCAGCCAAAAAAACTTCATTTATTGGGAAAAAGGAGTTTAAAAAGCAAAGGCAGGATGTAGCACAGTTCCCTGAATGTCTTCTTTGCCTCCATGCACTTGCAGAGCAGCCTAACACAAAGGCTTCTGTATTTAATATACCTGAACATACTGTTATTCTATCAGTTCATCCTGATATTTTCTGAACCTACATAAACACCCCATGGCAACAATTTCAATGACATACCCTGTCAAGAACCAGTTCTTTTGGTTTGTTTTGGACATGCCACTTATTACCTTCATCCGACACTCCTTTGTTTTCTTACTGGGAGGACCAGTGAATAATAGTTGCTGTTAACTTTTGTATGCTGCTTACTGTTTTAAAACTACAGAAGAAAGAGGAACAGACATTTTCATTCCTCTTTCTCCCTCAATGCCAAATGGGGCAAAGATCCAGGATGAAGAAAACAAGTTGGTTCCTCCTACTGAAGTCATTCCATGGCTAAAATAATCCCTGCCACTCTTTTCCAGACTTCTTTCCATTTTACTTTAAGTGAAATGAGGGAGTCAGGTCACACGCTGTACTCCAGATGAGAGCATACTATTGGTTTTGTGGCATACCAGTGCCTTCTGTTTTACCTTTAACTCCTGCTTTGAAGACTGCCCAGACTTCATTTGCTTCAACTGCCACTGAAGCACTGAGCTGACATTTGCATTACAACATTCTATTATAATTCCAAGATCATTTCCACCACGGTAAGTGTCAGCCCGTCAGTGCAGTAGCAGGTATTACAATATACACATGGAGATATGCAGCTTTCAAAATGGACTACCTGTTTATTTCTCTATAAGATTTATTTTCCCATATAGCTCTTTCACAACTGAGCTGTCTCCATGGAGCTAGTTTTAACATTTTCTGTTAACAAAATCACTACATTAAGACACTGACAGATTCCAACTGCTTTTTCAGAACTAATTTAGATTTTTGGTGTCTCAATTTAGTTTAAGAAAGGAATTGCAAGTATTTCTGTTAGTCAGTCTCGTGGCATACAGACACATGGCTTGATCACATGCACAAGTGAAACCCACTTACCTTTTCCCATAATTGCTTTTCCTCTAGCTGCATAAGCATGTCCAGTATGTATGTCATATGGGCTGGACCACTAAGATCTAGGATTTCCTCATTTATTGCCACATCATCTGGCCAGTCAGCTAGCAAAGATACCAGAACATGCCTGGCATAAAGAACAGCAGTTGCCTCATTTACACGATACAGGTAGTCCCTCACAGCCTTTTTACTCCTGGAGTCCAGCTCCTTGTGAAGGAGTATTGAACTCTTAGTGCGACGCTGCTTGGCATAACTAAGCTGTAGCTCACTCTCTGTGTTGGTTATCAGTTTCTGGGCGACTGGATTGGTTTCTTCTGTTGCTTTATCACAGAGTGCAGGTTTTGACTGAAAAAAAGAAATGGAAGTTTGAAAATAGGCTCCCAACAATTTACTACCTTATGTTTGGATATCTGACCAGTCCATCAGACTGCAAGCTGAATTTACAAATGGATTTGTCTTTTACATATTGAGAATCACAGCATCAAAGAAGAGAAAAGTGTGATCTCACACACCTACAGGGACAGGATTCCTCAAAAAGACAGTTTATGTCAGACTTCACTATATGCTGATGCATTCATGACTGTACATGAGCAGAAACAGCAGTTCAGACTCTAACCAGAAGTGTTATTTCAAGCTGACCTACAGAGGCAAAGCAAGTATCGTGCTATTTCTGACACAGAATGAGGCAAGCTGGCAGGAAGCTCTGGAGATCATTTAGATCAAATCCAACTTAAACCTGAGACAACTTCAAAATTAAGGCTTTGTCCAGTTAAATTTGGAGAATTTCCAGGGGTGGATATTTCACAGCTTTGTTCTGCAACTGACAGACAAGTGATACCACATGGCAAGGAATAAGCACCCAAAATAAAGCAAACAGCTGTGGGACCATGCTATTGAATGGAAACCTAAAGCTTGCAAGTGTAGTGTCTACTTCACAAGACTAACTTCTTGCTTCCTTGTTCTGCTGAAATTACTGTAAGATAACAATATGCTAAAACAGTAACACAGCATAAGCTTACAGTAATTAGATACAATCTCTCTTGTATAAAGAGAGGAAATTACAGCGTGCAATCACAATTTGTTCTCCTGACTTGAGAATCAAGTTCTCTTACTTCCTTAAGGAAGAAATACTTGCTTCTTGTACGTGCTTATTCATTCTGGCATGAAACATTAACAACAGATTATTTCAGATATTAAAAACAAACACCTCAGGTTTGAAGTTATTAAACAAGACTGAAGTTACTTCAACGCCTAAATTCTTTCACAACTGCTCCTTTTTAGAGATGCACGTACCAAGCAGGGTAAGATGATCATATCTGTATCTACTGCTTTTGAACTCTGTTCCTCCAGCCTCAAACGCTTGCTGGGCTGCCACTTCTGAGCCAGTGTTCGAATCCTCTCATCTGTTGTAATTACATCTCCATCAAACCTTAAAAGAAGCAACAGAAGAAACAGAAGTCACAAATGTATTTCAAAAATAACGCAAACTAAATTGGTGTAATTAAATGGAAATTAAGTCTTTCCAGCTTCTGTTTTTACAAGAGTCATTAAACTCTACCTGTTTCTACCATATCACATTAACTGGCTTCCCTGGAGGTTTTAAATGTTAAAATTGCTCATCTCCGTGAGAACACGGTGGCTCCAGGACATGCTTTGCTTACTACAAGCCACACATAAACTCTCCATTCTTCCTCCATTAGGAGCATTTAAAGACATAGTAGGTCTTCATATGGGAGTTACCATATTGAAAAGAACGTGCAACATATTTCAGAGGTTGATGACTTGTTTCCATAAATACAACTCCGTAGGAGTTTATTTCCTTTCTTTTTCATACATGAAAACCAAATTGTACCCTTGGAACAATTTCTATGTGGCACCTATTAGATTTTAGGTTACCATCCACATCTAACAACTTTGTTTTCCTGCTGGATGGACCCACTCTTGCACATACCTCTTTTGAACTTCCAGGAAAAAAGAATCTGTTCTTTTCATTTGCAACTCATACATGGCTCGAAGAATATGGAGAGGTGCATTGAGTGCATCATGCGTCATCTGAGCGAGGGGACAAAAAAGGGAACAAAGATGACATCACAGAGGAAAACCATGAGTTTCTTTAAGGGTGACCTAGACATTATTTTCTCATATATTTATCATATGGGCAGAGAACTAATGAACTTAATATTTTGATTAGTAAAAGTGAAAAACAATTTAACAAAAACCTTCATGATGATTTTGTAGTGTCCATGACTGCAGACATAATTTATTACCTTTAGATAACAATACACTGAAATCATAGACCCATATTCTGTGAATTTACAAGAAAAACAGCCATATAGACTATCAAATATTTTATACAACCAGCAAATTCAAAGAAATGTCAAAGGAGGTAAAATTAAATACCAAGAAGCATATTTTGGTGGCTTCATCCAAACCCTCCAGAGGATCAAGTTTGTTCTGCTCTAGATCTACAGGACCAACAATGGGTGGCTCCACATCTTGATCTTGTTCCCTTTCTTCCAGTTCAGTATCCTCACGTTCAGCCAGGGAACTGATCTCTTTCTTTGAGGAATACAGCATTATTGACAAAATCTATATAGAAAAAAAGGCAGCATATGGTGTGACAGCTGTAGATATTATTAGTGTATCTGCAATCAGCATTTTATATGAACATTTTAAGACTTGGACTGTGCTTAGCACACGCTATTCTAAAGAGCAACAGCACCTAAAAAAAAAAAGAGAAAACCAACCAACCAAAACCAAACCCAGCCACAAACCTCTCACTATTTCCCTCTTTACAAACGAGCTGCACCTTCCAGACTGTACAAAGACAATATAAGGGACCAGCCAAAAGTGGAAACAATTGAGAAAATAATTATTTAACCATTCCAGCACATCAAAGGCTTGAGGATTCTTAAACAAGTACAGAGTAGAAGTGATTAAACACCAGCCGTCAATGCCCCTACACACTCTTCTCCTTCAGCACAGCCACGCACTAGTACTTCTCATAGGAAGAAATTCATGTTACTTCCTTGGTCCTCCAATTTGAGACAGGAGTAACAACATGGGCAGAACTATGGCAAGACATTTAATGCTTAGGGCAGTACAGGCCCTTGCTACAATGCTGCCCAAAGGGGAGGAAGGTGGGACACCTTTGAGTCCAGGCTGGTTGGTTCTTGGCCAGGTCACAAGGTAGGAAGAGCCAACCCCTTGGAACAACTCTTCAGAGGATTTCCAGGGTTTTACTCTCTCTCTCATTCTCATTGTTACCATCCTAAGTATGAATTCACACAATTCTTGCCTATGATAAAACATCACTAACAGTTGAACCACACTCCCAGCAATTAACAAGCATTCAGGAAGAACATGCCTACATGGATATTGATCTCCCCAAGCTGCACTGCAGTAATACCTCATACACGTCAGTGAGCAATGCAAGTGATGGTTTTCTTCAAGATTAATTACTATTTTTTAAATTGAAGAATGAAATTTTCAAGAACAGTCTAAATAAAATGCAGAAGAACCCGAGTGATTCATGCCTCATCTTGCAAGTTTCTTTCAAATACAATTAAATGAACTGACATCAACTCCTGCTTTAATGAAGCTAGACTATTACGTACACAGTTATGATGGACAGAGGAAGGCAAACTCAGTGATACAGTTCAGTGAACGTTTTTTAAAGGCTAACCAGAAGTCTTCTTGAGACTCTCTTCACAAAAGGGAACTGGTATCACTTTCCCTGCCACTGTGTGAAGCCTGATGTTTTACAAACCTAACTTTTCTTACCTCCAAGTCTCTGAGAAGCCAGGTCTTACTGAAGCCAGTTCCTTTGCTGCATTTTTTCACTAGAAGCTTGAGTAAACCAGATTGAAGGAAGGCAGCTTGAACCTCCTTAAAGCCATGAATCTACACATACAGACACACACAAACAAATAAAAAGGGAACAGTGCATCACAATACCTTATCACATAGACTCAGATAAGTTTCCTGCCCAGATGAACTATATTAGGAAATTCTCTTTTATTTCCCTAAAAGAAACCCCAAAAACAATTCCCCCTTCAAATACCTTGAGAGTATCATCTATGACACACACAGAGTAGTTGCTGGATATCTGGTTTAGTCTTGACAGTCCAAAAAACCAGAGATCCCCTTCAAATACTTCAGGAATAAGAAAAGAAGTGAGCTTCACTCCACAGAGTGTTATCTATCCCTATAAAATTTCTTCTTTAGCTTTCACGAGTGGTTAGCCCCCACAGAGGAAGTGATCCAACTCTCAACAAGACTCATGAATGCTCTTTAAAGCCTAGCAACATTTCCAGTCCCCTACAGACGTGGATAAAAGGAGCCAGCTGTGAGAGCAATGAGCCTGCATTAGTTCCCCAACTTGCTTAGTCAATACCCAAGTTCCTGTACACAAGGTAGAATACAAACTTTTATTTATCTATTATAATCTATGTGTCAGGCAAAAGATACCTTAAGTGTTCTGTAAAGCCCTTTTAGAGCAAGCGACAAGACCCAAGTTGCTTCCACTGCCTCAGCATAGCTACTGTCCATGCTGGTTTGCAGAAGGTGAGTGGATATAAGAACAAAGTGCTGGAGGTACTGTCTCAGCTGGGTCTGGGAATCACTGCCCTCTTGTCCACATTTCTGAATCAGCTGATAGTCTTTCACTACAAGGGAGAGGAAAATACAAGTTACTAGGTTACTGCTAAAATGTGAAACCCTCTCTTACCAGTGGATATGAGCAGGCCAAGAGATGAACAGAATCCATATATGAAATACATTCTAATGATCGTCTTGCACTAGAATTATCCCAGATTCACTAACAGTCACAAAAACACTTTACTTTTCAGTACAAATTAAAAGAAAATCGTAGGTAGCTTCTGCAACAGCTGATTGCATATATTTGCACATAAACAGCACAGCATACAAAGCAACACAGGTTGTATTCTACAGTTAAAATGGGGGAAATTCTGACCTGCAATTGATAATGATGAAATTAATCTTACTAATCTTACTATTTAGAATGTCAATAGTAACAACCAAGCAACCAACCAACCAAAAGGCTTTTATATTCAAATACTTCAGTATCAAGAAGCAGCCTAGTCTCTTGATTTTTCCAAGTATCTTTTAAAGAACTTCAGTAGTCAAATCTTAGGACAACCTTTGCTTTAACTTCACAGTATTAGGTCAGGTATACCAAAGTTGCAACCTCTCACTCCTAGAAATCCAACTGATTTGTTATATGTTAAATGTTTATGTGAAATACAGGAAAAGTTCTCCATTGTACAGCAAAAGAGACTCGGAAAGCAGCACCAGGCTTTGTGGTTTTGGTGTATTCTAGCCAACGCACTGATGTGCCCTAAAATGGATTACTGTTAGTTCCCTAGACACATTTCCTTGAGTATACACTCTTCCATGCCGCGTAGCTTTCATTTTTGTTTCAAATTTTAGGAGTACCCAAATTGTTCTGAAAAGTTCTTCCAGACAGGAGGAAAGCAGAAAAGATCCCTGACATTTCACAGAGCACATGAGTAAAGAAGTTGGCCTGTCCTTTTATACAAAGCCAGGAAAAGGCAGCCAACACAGCATAATTTCAGGAGCAACCAAGTGATCATGGGTACGTTTGTGTTCGGTCCTACTCTTCATTTGCTAGCTCACAGTGCATCTTGCCCACAGTGGAAACAGGCACTTCATAAAAATGCAGAGAAATTTTGGAAGAACTAAATGGATTATGCCCCCAAACGTTCACACTCTGGGTACCTTTATACAGCAGCACCCAACTACAAAGAGGCAGCATGTAGGTCTTCTACATTTGCAATTGTTCTAAAACATTAAGCATGTGTTTGTAAGGGGTAAGACACAAGCAGCAAGCACACTTCACACCTCAAAACAGAAGCAACTGCTTAGTAAAAACCTGTTTCTGAGATTTCTCAAGTAATAAAATGATCCCAACAGTGTGCTAAATCCTTTCTGAATAAAAATACATGTCAGGGTTTTAAAATGAAAAGGAGTCTCCATAATTTTTACTGCAGAAGCTTCACAATTTGGTTGAACCCACAAGCAGAAAAACCAGGTGACTTACTAATAATGGAATGCAAACTCTGCAGACCTGCACCAAGTGGCTTAGCTAAAATATGTGTTTGGGTATCCATAAGAAATTGTAAGGAAATACTCTGTGATTCTTTGATAAAAATAAAAATGTCACAGAACCTGTTTTTCTCTTTCGGGTTTTGATGTCTACTACAACTGCCCTGTTCTTCTCAGTGAAATGCTTCAGAATGATCACGTTGTGAGGTTCATTTGCATTATCCATGTACACAGAACGAGTCCCCATACACAGCACCTAAAATTGCAGTAAAATTTTGTTATAATTTGGACTACTTATTCGTAAATACAGTCAACATTTTATATTGGTTACATATTGCTTATGCTTGGTATTGCATTTTTTAGCTGAACAACCTGCTTACTGCCAGGTATTTGGTGGTCTTTAGAAAATGGTAGTTCACTTCTATAATAAAAAGAAATAAATGCCTACAACAACCAGCTTAATACTACATAGGCAATATATCAGAGTTATGATGAGCAAGAGTGAGATCAGGTTGTTTTGCTTGTACAAAAAGTCCTTTTTAGATACTCAAATGCACTAGGCTGGCTTTCTCCTGGTAGTTCTAATCAGCAAAGAAATGCAAGGCAAAACCAGTTACATCATTCTTCATTAGATAAACATGAATTGTGCACAAGTGGGAAGATGTGAACTCTTGACATACACCATGTTTTGACACTTTATAATGGATATCCCCAGCTGATGAAATGCACAGTACTTAGAAATAAAAGCTCTAAACAGTTTTGTTTCCTCTAGTATCAATAGGCTACTTACCTCAGGAAACCCAACCAGCACCAGTAAAGTGAAGATATTGGTGTGTTTGAGCTGGAAGGGCAGTTGCTTAATGCAATGGTCAGTGAAAGCAGCTATCACATTATGCCACTGAGCAGAAGAGTTCAAAGATCGAAGAATATCTGCCATGGAGCTTGCCCAGTCCAGACCTACACGACTGGAAAGCAAGAGCAGTTCGTATTAGGAGGGCAGACTACAGACTTACCTACAACTATTTTTCCTCAAAACAGCATAGAACTGTTAATGTCATAGCTGTAGCTTTCATACCATTATGTGTTTTTCCAAGCACTTGAAGCTTTCATGTCAGCTGACACGACCTCTGTTTTGTTTCTCATCACTAGAGCACAAATAGCACTCTCTTTTCTTAAAGGGTTCACAGTCCCAAATCAGGGTGTGCCTGAACACTGTCACTTTAATTCCCAATTTTAGTTTAGAGCTCAGAAGTTTCTCATTGCACAACAGCAAGTGGTTTATTTCCTACGTACATGACTACCTGCTCTCCCCTCTGTGGGATACAGATAATGGCCTCCATACCCTAAAGTTAGTCTTGAGAAAAAAGCTTTCCCTCAGCTAATTCTTTGGATACTCTGTCTTTAAATTTCATACACTTTGTACTTGTTTATGAACCTTCCCTGTGAAACACAGCTACAATGAAAAATAACACTGTCATTTTTAACAGACATGGTATTAATCTTAGAATGACCTTCAAAACAGAACATCTGCTCTGCCGCTCCTTGCTGTTTCCAGTGCAAGTTTAGGATACAAAAATTTCCCTAAAATACTTACATAAAAGGACCATATCCTGAACACAGCACCAGTTATATTTACCACATGGCACACCTCTCCTCCTTCCCCAAGTTACATGAGAGATAAGTAATTCAATGGGAAAGAATGTCATAAATCAATTATATAAGACTGAATGTTGGTTTTCCTTGAAGTTTCCAAACCTTACTTCTTCCACTATAACATGCTATGTAGGCAAGCACAGGAAATTAAGCCACTATTCAATAAATCTCCTTCTTTTGGAAGGAAATTAAAAGGGTCTCACTCCACCAAGGCCTGCAGATGCTAAGCCCTTTCCATGATCGGAGTAGAGGTTTAACTGACTTTCTATTAAAAAGCTTCTATGCATGAGGCACACATGAAAGCAAATTAGTATTAGTCATGAGAGAGCAACTAATAGGTTTAAAGTAAAAGCACCTGTCTAAACACACAGCTCCCAGACTGAACAGAAGATGAGTTGTCTTCCAGCCTTCTGGTACTGCAGCCCCATCTCCAGCAGCAAACAAATTATGTTTGGCTGAAAGGACTTTAGCTACTGCAGCATCCACTTCCGCAGGCATAAGTCTCAGGATTAACTGGCCCAGAAGTCCCAGTGTTAGATGATATGTTTCATTTAGGTGGCCAGCGTTTGAGATTACAACCTGAAACATCAGGGGAAGTATCTGTTCCAGGTTAATCAAAGACATTGTGGAGCCCTACAGAAAAAGAAAAATATCATTAAGGCAGGTAAAGAAAACAAGGTTTTTAGTCAAAGTCATAGAACATGCAAACATTTCTGTTCTAATGCTCTTTCAAATGGGACAAAAGGAAATGAGAAACTAGGTTCCTACTTCAGTTGTTGACCTGTTAAAGTTGATCTGACATGTAAACATGTAAAGTTGATGATTTAAACTTTGCTGGTGTTGAACAGTTAAGATAGACTGCTTTACCGTCAAAATTCCCTACCCTCTCCCTCCACCCAGGAACAAGCCCTTACACCCCTTAGTAATGTGAAGTGTCCTAAGACACTGTGATTTACATTTTATAACATGCAAACAAGAGCCCACCTCCTACATTTAATTTACTATGAATTTTATTCATGTTATTTGCGCCACAGATTGAATGTAGAAAGAACTAACTGATTTGAAAGGTGGTAACATAGCTGCCAGCAATCCTAGAATCCTCTTCTGAGAGCATTCAGCAAAAACTTGCTCCTGGCTAGGTATTAAAACCTTCTCAGCTTGCTTCTGGGCCGAATCCTCTACGAGGCTGCCATCTGCATTTTAAATTAAAACAAAAGAATTCAAAATGACATTAAAATACTTTTTAAAAGTGATAGCTTAATTTTAATAGTTTAAGGATTAAAAAAACCCCTTTAAAATAGTAAAATTTGATGAGCAAATCTTTTATGAAAGCGTGTAAAAGATAGGTAAGGAGATTTACACCATCTATTAAGAACATATAAAGGACAGTACTACAGATAGTTATAAGGACCTATCGTTACTCTTACAATACTAGTCTTTAATGGAACAAAACACTTGATTTCTAGTTTCAGTAAGAATACACAAGCATTGTGTTTGACCAATAGGAACTATTATCTCTGTATGTAAATATGAATCAGTGGAATTCTACCCTGATTTCTAGAATCCTCTAAACCCACTACAAGGTTGTTCCAAACAGTATGCTTGGCAAGTTTTGCAAAGCAGACAGCTCTCTTGCATTAAAGACATTTGCAAATACACAAAAACAGGTTAGGAATAAAAATACAGCTGTCTGCTTTGCATATGAGTGGATATTTCTGTGACAGAGAAAAGGAGAAATAACATTTACCTGTTGGAGAAATGTTATCCTCCACAGAAAAGTCTGACTCTTGTCTCAAAACAGCTTTATTTGCAAAGACAGCTTTGCTTTCACTTCCTTGTTTTCCTACTTTATCTTCTGCAGGAGACTGGATTTCATTACACGTACCTCCTTTCCCCTAAAAATAAAACAAAGGCACTAAAAGATTAAAACAAAATCTAATACCTGCAGAAACAACCATGGACAGAAGCTGCCAGACATCTGCATTTGGCAAATGTTTTTCCTCAAATATCAAAACCTTTTAGTGGTTCACAATTGCTTGATGTATACAGGTCTTAAATTGCATACAGGAAAAATACATTTCTAGATTTTACTTGTATCTTTGCACATAAAATTATTATGGTAATAGTTTTATACCCAGCATAAAACTGTAGAAAAGTCTATCTCCTACTTACACAGTGCTAACAACAAGGGGGAACAATGACCCTTTCAGAATGATCTTTGCCCCCTCCTGCTGATGCTTTTGTGAATCAGTTACCAATAAGAATATAAGGTGATACCTGTGTCTTTGATTAGCTGGATCTAATAAAAGATATGAGCCAACCAAGAACTGCCCCTAGCCCCCAACTGTTACCTACAAATGAAGCCACCATTATCCATAATTTCAGTTACTTATCCAGAATAGGCTGTTTAAGCTTCTGATGATCACACACCTCACTGATATCAGGGGTTCTGGAAATAACAGGTACTTACGTTGCAATGTATAAAAGAGCCTGTTGCTGGTTTCTCATCTCTTCCCTTCATTGCTTTATCACCAGTATGACTTTTTGGAGCACCATCTGTGGGAGGACTGACTGAAACAGTGTCATTCTCTGAGAAGGATTCACCTTCTGGTAACATGCAGAGGAGAGCTGAATTTTTCAGACCTGAAAGCAATAAAGTTATAAAAGCTATTTAGTTGTTGAGAGGCAAAATAGGCAAAAAGCAGAACTGAAATGAACTGCAAACTTCCAAACAGTGTAAATTATGAAAGGTAAATTCTATTTGCCTTAGCTTTTAATCTTCTGACCACTTAAATATTTATACAATAAAATTGTATGTTAAAGACAAACAGATCAAATAATGAGCACACACAAGTATTTGGTAGTGGTATTTCAGCTGTATTAAAGCTGCTCAAAAAACCCCAACAACCTACCAGTAACCACTGGAAACTGAGTCTAGAATTTGATATATTCAACCTAGGTTTTTACTGTACTATCTTCTGTGGTAGGTTCACAGAAATCCTTGTTTCCAGACAAACAGACATCATCCCCAGGAACTTCTCTCATACCACAAATAAGGTTACAAAATTCTTGCCAAAACCCAAAAAATGAAACAAAACATTTTCCACCAAGTTATTTGCTTTCCTTCAGTTGTCAGTAGCATTAGTAACAGAACATGAAGCTGTACTGATTGATCCCTTTACAACATCTAAGATGGAAAAAACAACAACCCAAGAGTTGCCAAGTTGTCTTCAATATTTATGGAAGCATAAAAGTAATTTTCTCAAGCACCTTATTTTCCATGTTCCAATGACCCTGAACGACACTTGTTCTACATTTGCTTTCTACATAAACAGTTATTCCCAGTGAAGTACACAGTAGCTTCCCCTTTCCTTTGGAAACTTCAAAGTGAGTAATCACTTTTCTGACACTTACTAGAAACTATTGTTTCAGTGAAGGAGGAGCTGACTCACCTTTTCCATGCTGTGCTTTCATCAAGCAGTCTCCAATGAGCTGTATGCACTGATGTTGCACAACTCTGGCATGACTGAGGATCTGTGGATCTAGTTTCTCTCCTTCCAGTTCCCCCCCATTTGCCAGATCTGCACTGTAGAGGGTCAAAGCTGCAAACAACAGCCAGGAATAATTGTGGATATATGGCTGGATGAGCCTCTGTCGGTCACTGATTCGAATAGTCACCATGGGATACACTGTGATGCTGTGAGTGGGCAAGTGACTGAAAGAAGAAGGTACATAATGTTGAAACTCACTCTCTTGTTAATCCATGTAGTTAATAAGACACAACACCTTTACAGGAGAGTACAAAAAACCCAAATATTCCAGAAATTCCAACTGTAGACCTGTTTTTCTAAGATCTTTGGTGTCTAGCACTGGAACCTATGCTGCCTAACCACAGCAGCATTCATTTCTTCTATCAGTCAAGCTTGATAAATAACCCTCCTTCTGCAGCTTCCACATTTGTGGCTAGAAAACAACTGCTACTGAGCTCTCCAGAGGCAGGGGCAGGTATCCAAACTGCAAAAATCTTTGCAGAACTGGTCCTGTATTTGCTATGTTTGCCCAAAGGACACCAACTAGGTGCTCTGATGTCAGACACAACCTTGTAGGAAGTAACGTAAGAATGACCAATTGTACTTAGCTGCCAATTACTGCTTTTCTGGCAAGTGAAGGAAACAAAATAATGTATTTCAATACCTGTCGGAGTATTTCTTTGCAGAATAGCATCCATAGCAAAGGTCAAAGTCATCACACACATTGCAGTTCATTCTGCGACCTATGATAACTCCTTGACAGTGATCACAGGCATACTCCATGTTAACCATTTCATGGTCATCCTCATGTCCTTCAGGTTTAACTCCACCTATAAAGAAGCATTTTAAGATTTCCCTGTAAATCCTTTTTTACAAAGGATCTTTCTTTACTGCAAGTTCATATTTCTTAACATTTCTAAAGCAGCCAGCAGAAGTCTTTCACTTTATGTAGAATTTAGAAGACAATCCTTTGCCTTTGAGGATGGGGTTTTGAGGGTTTTTTAATGATCCTTACCAAGAAAACAAGTTTTACACAGATCCATGTCATTGCATTGCAGACAGCGGTAGCGATGCCATGGTGCAATTTCATCACAGCCATCACAGGATATATCCACATTTAACAGGTCACAGTAACGAGCTACAAACATGTGCATCTAGAGAAATAAATGGACACAGTTTCAGTATTATTTCCTGACTTTGAGAAACCTCTTTCTAGGCAGAAAAGGGAACACTTCCCCTGCCAAGGAAGGGTGGGGATCTTCTCATCATATTAGACTTTTGAAGGCCTACAGGGAGCTGGGATCCAAATACTGAAAGAACAATTTAAGCCAGATTCCTTTCTCTCCTTTAGGCTTTTATAAGTCTATCTAGCCCTTCTACAGACAAACAAATCATGAGCTCACCTTTCTCTGCTTCTCTGGGTCAGCTTGAGCTATCTTTTCATACCAGGTCTCAAACATCACATCTTGACATTCATCCATCCACTCACAGTTTTGCTTGTAGTCTGCAATTTCATCTTCTTCACTCCACTGACTGAAAGAAAAGCAAGCTCAAAATTCAGTTTGAATGCAGTCAGGCTTCTCTCTAATATAACTTGAGATACTCAGGGGTTTTTTTAAAGAACAGAGTGCCATAACATGCTAATGAAAACAGAATGGTGAGAATTCCAATTCACTTGGTTTATAAATGACCATAGGACCCCTGCTTCCTGCCTCTGTGACAAGTCCTTGAATACATATGGAGAACCATAATGCAAAAATCAGAAAAATCTACACTTCCAAAACTGCTTTTGGTAATGTTGGCAGATCAGATGCAACACTGAAAAAGCTTTTGGGCCTTCACATTCCTCACATGTAAGAAGTACAACTACTATAAAATCGCAATGTGCAGGTTAAAAACGTTTGACGTTTATCAGGACATGAAACAGCATTATCCACCTCGTGCTACACTGCTAACAAGAGAAGTGTTCCAGCAGTAACCATGTTAAAGATACAATTTTAGTATTTTTTGCACTAGCAATGTTGAAAAAGAAATTCAAATACTTCAATTTAGCCCTTGGATCCTGCCCAGAATTATGCCATACTTGTTAATAGCACTTTCACTGCTTGTTCCAGCACATAGTTCAGCAGCCTTTCATGGTAAAAACAATATCAATGGATAGCACCATGTGAAAGCTGCATTCTTCCTGACTCACCAAATGACGCTGTCATGAATACTTATGTTTTCTTGTGATGTAGTCATAAGCAGCTGTGGTAACTGAATCTCAACAAAGAAGGAAAGATCACTTGGTTCCCAACTCATATCCAAAAGGTGAAGGAGAGTTGTCTGCACACATGATAAGGCAGGAAGCAATGATCTAAATAAAAATACAAGACAACATAACATGAGAGCTCTAACCTAAAGCTGAAATGGCATGTTTGGGAAGTAAGGGCAGACAGCCACTGTACACTGATTTCCAGGCTTCACTCAGCATTAAATTAACTGCATGGCAGAAACTCAGGTTTATTAAATGCAAGACAATTCAGCAAGAAGCACTGCTAATGTAATTTGAAATAAGGACAGTATCCTTTACAGATCCAGCTGAGAAAGAGATTATGCTATTGCCCAAGCATTAGCAAGAGGGTTTGTCTCTTCTCTCCAGTACATTTTCTTGGTGTTTGCAGGAACTTGTTCTCTTTGGAACCTTTGCCATGCTCAGTTGAAACTCAAAGGACTTGGGAGCTATTGGCAGAGAGACTGACACTGTAGTCACAAAATTCTCATTTCTCTAGGACACTTGGCTGTTAATCCCCAAAATTATAACCAGAATGTTTTCAAAACGTGAGCTTTAGCACGAAAGCATGGTTGAAGAACTGCTGTATTTATTGTGGCATTACTCTTGCCCATGTATTCCACAATAAATTTGCAATTTCTAGTATTTTAACACTGAGCTTCAGAAACACATTGCAGAATTAGAAATACAAAATGCACTAAGTCAAGGTTTTAGCATTGATTAATTTATTGTGCTTTCCTGCACAGCAGTAATAAAAAGCTAACTTGGCATTTCTGATCATAAGATCAAGACTCCTTCTTTGGTCCTGTAAATAAGGCAATGTACAGACAAAACTGAGGCCGTGAACAATAACAAATGAGAAGGGAAGAGGTGAGGAAAAACAGGAAAAAAAAATCAGGTAAGTAATGCAAGCAGTGTACTGTACCTGTCATTAATAGTACTAAATCCCTTCACGGAATTTACCAGGAACAAAACAAGCTGGTAGTAGGACTCTCGAATCTCTTTGTGTAGCTCAGCACCACATCCTTCCAAGTTTCCAAAGTAGCTAGAAATTGAAAAGTCAGTTCAGCAGTCTAGATTTTGCCGTTACATTTTTAAGGGGCATGCTTTGCGCAAACATTACAAACAGGCAATCTTTTAAACACAGTGGGAAGGATGTTAGTGTGGTTTACAATGCAGTCTATCTCTTTCAAAGAGAATAAAAGAATCCTGTAACAGGAATCAAGAAATAAAAGAGGCAGAGAACATGCTGGTGGCACTAGTGATAGAATATTCCTTCAAATTAAAAAAAGTGCTTTACAAAAAGCTAATCCAGATCTTAAAAGAAATCAGTGCACTGCATGACCACAAAAAAACTCTCAACAAGTGAGAGGCCAGCAGACAAGAGTTCTGACAGAACTGTCCACACACACAATAGAAATCAGACCTAATTCATGAACCAGAACAGCTCCTGCTTTGAGACAATGTTTTCTAGTTGAAAAAACGTTCCAAATTATCTTTCCTTACTTAAAAACCAAACCAAAACAACGAACTGCACATGTATATAATCAACATGATGCTTTTTGCCTCCTCTTCCTGTGTGTATGTGCATGTCCTGTAACTGGTACATAGCTAACAGCACTGCAGGTCTCGGCTTGCAGGTCCATCACCTCAGCCTCTATCACACAAGTGAAATACGCCATCCCACAATAACATTTCTCTTGTACAGGTATCACATCTAAAGCTATGAAAGCTCATGAATAATCAGATGCTTGACAATATAAAACATCTGCCATTGCTGGACTCTTTAAGTGAAGCATGCAAAATATGCACAGTAGCCTAAAAATTAATATCAGGTTATACTGTTATTATCCATATGGATTAAAAAGCAGTAACTTTCTATGGTTTTCAATATACATGACTAGGAGAATGCAAACACTAAACCGTTAAATCACATGGCTGAGACTTGACTAAATATTTACTTACTTTGTAAAATCTTTCTGACAGGCTAGAAGTTCTAAGAGAAAAAGTACACACGGCGGATGAAAACAGTGTGGCTGCCCAAGGGAGTCTAGGCACTGGCGAATTGTCTTAAGCACTTCCATAATATTCTGCCCTTGGGATTTTCTCAAAGCAAGAACCTTTAAAACACTAAGAAAAGCAAAAAACATCCATGAGGACTTCAAACCACTGTGTTTAAATCAACCCAAATAACTCACAATTCAAGAAGTGCTTGACTAAGTAAACAAGAGACCGGTACCTAAATATTCAGCTGTATTGCAGTAGTGGTATGTTACAGTTGAAGTGATAAAGCTTCAAAACAGAGCCCAATGCTTCCTGCACCACTCCAAGTTTTAGAGCCTAAACCAAACAAGCTGAGAGTTGGAAATCTTTTTGACTGACATTTTCAGAATACCAGGTAACTTAATGAGAGGTGCAACTATTCTGTATTTGGTACTGAGGACTGCAAGCACTGATGTACCATGTCTTTGGTGTTTGTAGCCAAAAAGCAGAATGTCACTGTAAACAGATCTCAGGAAGCAAGACAATAAATTGCCAAGTAATTATTTTTTCCATTCTGAAGTTCTACGTGGCAGAAGTGAATCCAAGGGAACACTACCCTCTAGGAACCCCTACGTGATTCTGAGTAACTGAACATAAATACGTAATGTATTCATGTAGAAAATACTTTTCAATGCTATCTTGCAGCTAAAATGTGTCTTCCTCCACCTGAAGAGGTGTGAAGACAAATTCCTGCATTTTATAATTGGCAACATTTTCAATTTACTTACCTTTCATGGGAGAGGGACTGATCCTTAATAAAGTCTAATATGTTTTTCAATATGGGGTATTTTGCCTTCACAGTAGGCACAGGTCTTGGCTCTTCCATTGATCGGAAAGACAGCAGCCTTAGTCTTCCACGGCTGAACTGAGACTTTCGTGTAGGAGTGGAAGGAGGTGATGATGTATCTTCTTGCTGTGAAACTGTACTTTCAACAGGCTTACTATGAATTGCAGATGCTGCTTCTGTTTGGAGGGAGTCTGGAAGTTGTTCCATCTTTGTATCAGAGAGTGCCATTTGGCTCCCCTCTTTTGAAACAGCAGGACTTACTCCATTGGATGACAATGAATGTGTTGCCTGGAAGTCCATGTCAACAAAAGAACCTTTTCTTTGGCATTTATCACCAACATAATGTTGGATATCATCAATGTCTTGGGCTTCCGAACTGTCTGAAGCAGAATCTTTCGTCTTTGCTCTTACAGGCAAAAAATTCAGTAATAAAAGGCTCTTCTGCATACAAAGTTTTGCTGCAGCATAAGAATTGGAAGAGTTACAACCATGACAACAAAATGCCAAACTTGCCATCTTCTGCTTAGGAAGAAAGTGATTTATTGAATTCTTTCTGAGCCAAGACAGCCAGAAAACACTGGGTTTCTTGTTATATTGATCATGACACAATCAGCTACTTAAGTTTTAGACTTCCAAATGCTCAATTTGAATAATCACATTGAACTATACAAAGTACACAGTAGTGAGAACACATTCTGATAACAGCCAGCTGCTATTCTAACATCAGTTAATTATAGTAATAAATATCTACACAAATAGATGAATGCAAGTTCAGAACCAGGTGACCCAAGTCAGAAGTTACTCTCTGTAGAATATTCTCATGTACTATTTTCTGCAAAGAACGGCAGAACCCAATCCCAGAGAAACCAGTTTCCATTATATGAACTATCTATGAAGGTATTAAAAAGTAGCCCCAGTTGCTCATGTACCTTTTACACCAAAAATAATGTTGAAGACTCCCAAGGCAATGATTTACTCTACCTGAAATGATTATACATTTGGAAAAGCAACACTTACCAAGAGTCTCTGGGTTCACCTCACTTGCTTCTGTGCTCTGCTTCTCCTCAAAATCATTTCCCCTACCCATCAGGGATTTCTGCTTCATTTCCAACTGCAGACAGGATGTTAAACCAGTTAAAATATGTCGCCCACTGTATATCCATACAGCAAGGCAGTATGAAAACTGCATCACATTTAAAGAAGTTAATCTCAAGAACAGATGACAGTATTTACTACTACCTACTGCAGAACTAAAAACCCATTAGTCTAAGAAGAGCAGTACCTAAACTACCAGGGCAAATAACACAGCCTCATACCAAGATGCTCAAGGTCTGCAGGCCAAGAACCTTCCTCATCTTGTGACTGGATGTGCACCAGCCCTCCAAGAAAAAAAAAAGGCTTCCCCTTTAACCCCACCACTAAGGAAAAGATATACACTTAGTCATGAGATAAGATTCTCCAAAAGCATTGTGTCATGTAACTAGTGAGTGCTGTCAAATGCAAACATCACCTGTCATGCAACAGGCATGATGCAGTTACTCATCTTTACATGAACCTGCACTCATTGCATCTCTAGTGTATCAAGTTGCCAGGAATTCTTGCAGGCAGGAAAGAGGAGATCACAAGATACTAGAGCAGTTACTTTGACTGACCCGCATCTGAAGGGCTCATAAGAGTAGCAGAAAAACAGGCCATAAACTGAATTAGCTGCTCTTGAGAACCACAGTTATTAACATTAAGAATCTCCTGCAAACTAGTGAAATCTAAATGAATTCTGGCTCTCCACAGCTGCAGCAGATGACACAGACACTTCTCCCCAGGTTGTGAGAGCTGATCACACCACCTCTTGACATAAGGCTTATGTTTCAAGGAAAATTACATGCAGAAAATACATTCTGAACTGAATTCAGTTACTTGCTTGTCAAAGAAGCAATTACTTCCTTTTCTGTTAGCACTGCATTACTGGGAGAATTATGCTTAAGACCAATTTCCTTTGATGCTACACCTCAAACAAACTTCAACTGCTAGTAAGAATCTTCCTAATTAACAACACACACTCTTGCTGAAAAAGAGCTCAAGTCTAACTGGTTTTGAGCCAAATTCAGTCCTAAATACACATGATGATGACACATTTGGGACTGACAGGAGGGAGGTGTAAGAATGCATTTAAATGTTTAAATTCACAGTTCAGAAGTGAATGTATGTTCTTCCTGAGTGAAAACACCTGACCCAGAATCACTGAAGGAAAACATGGTCCCACCCTACTCCTTAACACTGCATTGTAAAACATTAAGGTAAATAACATCAATAGATATCCTCCTGAGTGATCTTACCATCCATATTCTAATTGAATCAGCCAGGGAATACACTTGTGCAAACTCATAGCTCAAAGGCACCTTGCCTCCACTGTTGACTGGAAATGAGAGAAAGAAGAGTCCTGTTTATGTACAGCTCCAGTTTTACACAACCTGACTACTTCATTAACATTATGCTAGAACCTTTCCTTTGTCTCTTAGTCAATACTCAGAGTTATGCCTGTAAGAAAAATAAGGAATAAAATCTGCCGACTTCCATACACCTTAAATACATAAACTGCACCTTGACAGAGGTGCCTATAGTCATGGATAATATAAACCTCTTCCTATATACACAAATACTACTAACACAGAGAGAACTCAGTATAATCAAGAAATGTTAGTATTAACTTAAAGCTCTATAGATGCATTTAGTTACCAGGCTTTTTTGTCTATTTTATGCTATGAATTTCTAGAAAGATGAATTCATAAAAATTAAAGACCTGACAAAACAGTTTCCATCAAAAGTGGCCTGACAGTGACTATGCAGAAAAAGACATCCCTATTCAGTGCCTTTCCTCTCCTATTTCCCCCTTCTTTCCAGCGTTGCTTGTACATAATTCATATGGCATAGGTGAACATGGGCCCTGAACTCAGCCTGGCCCAGCAAGACTGACAGATAAAGCTATTAACATAATAGTAGGCTGGATGTCTTTTCCATTCACTAATATTTTTCTAAGCTACCAGAGTTTTCAGTCTTACTCAGAAATGAGATCATTTGTCAGACACAGACAAAATGACTAAAGGCAATAACCACTTTAGTCAGCAAGTCAGTCTTTGTGTCAATCATTTTCACCCATAATTTTATAGCTCAACATGTAAGCTGTTTAGCTTCAAAGTTGTGACAGAAAGTGAAAGCCTAAAATGAAACCTTTCAAAACCAAATACCACCTTATTATCCAACACTTCAAACATATCAATAAGCTTAATGAAAGGGTGCTGTTAAGTTAAACAGTTGTTCATTTTGCCTACTGAAAAATCTATCAGTTGTAATACAACAGACATCATACACGTATATAAAGACATCTATTTAACATTGAGGATACCAAGGTTAGTTTCCATAGTGTAACATTTTGGGAGGTAATTCACACCTCCTTCACCCCAAACATTTAAAAACGTATATAAGTTGGTGGTGGCTTTTTAGGAAAGGTACAGTGAGAGTGGAAAATCATATCTAAATCTGTAACCACTGGAAACCACATTGTTGTGAATTAAAACCCCAAAAGAACATCACTACTCTCTTTAGGTATATCCTTATAAGTATTGGTAATAGCTTATGATGGTTATTAATATTTGGACAGAGCTCTGAAGGTAAAAGCATGTATGAATAAAACCTAAATACTCTAGAGATAGGGCTTACCTAAAGGATCAATTTATACTGTGTATCTGTTTAGAAATTGTCACACTAAACTAATTTTTCACAGTCCATAAACTGAGCTATAAGATAGGTTTTTTTACAAACTTTAAGTCCTCATTATTAAGATAGTCTAATAATATTAGAGTTACCATATTTTTGAAGCTTCTCATATAAATCTGGAGTGAGATACACCAAAGCAGCAAATGTTGAGTTCACAGCTTGATCAACAGTAGAACCAGCAACTATATCTGTCTTTGGGGTCTGTTTTTTACATGCCTGTGTAAATCCTTTGAAAAGTTCAGATTTTTGCCCACTGAAGTCCTGGGCAGGATCTGATTTTGCAAAGTCGATAAGAAAGTTACGGCAGTCATCTTGGTGAGAGCTCCCAGCCTGGAAAGAATGATAGAAAGCATTGATTTTAATAACACCTGAGAATTGCTGCAGCCCATTTCTACAGTTAAGTCACCTTGCAGTGTATCTACTGCAGTTGAGCAACCTGATCTAATGAAAGATGTCCCCACCCAAGGCACAGGAGGCAACTTAAACGATCTTTGAATCCCACCCATGCTGTAAAAATGGCAACTAATAAAGGGCACAGAACAACAACCCTCCTTGAAACTGGAATTAAACAGCACAAGTGATGACAACTTCAGCAGAAGAACATAGCAACTAAGTGAATAAAGCTGTGTGATACACAGGAATTTCATGCTAGTGAAACAAAAGCAGTGGTGTGAGTACCTCTTTTTTATCTTGGTGCAGCCTACTGCTTTGACTGGCTCCCAGCAGTGCCTCAGGACACATCTGATGTCTGAACACAGGTTTCCACAGAGGAGAATTAAGGACTGCTGTTACTTTCAAAGGAGGCAAATCTGTTTCAGTACCTAGTTCTGCAAGAAATTCAGAACATACACACACATCAGTTAAACATTTTTGTTCATTTTTACAGATTGATGAAAACAATAAATGTTAAATATCCAGTAGGGGAAAAAAAGTAATGCAAATACACTGAACAAGTAATTTAACTATATTCTTTAACTTCTGTTTCTCTAATGTGATGCAGAAAACTGATGCAGTCTTTCTTTAATGCTATAACAACAGCATCAATTTTTTACCTTGCAGCAACAGACTGTTACATTATGGAAAAGCTTTAAATTAAACATATTCATTGTACATGAAACCACAGAATTTCCCCAATTTGCAAGTGAGTTTAAAAGCTTTTTGTCCTACAAAAGACACAATAATCTGCTGGATGCGCATACTCATATTAAGAAAGGAAGAAAATATGCTATGATAAGAACACTTCAGTCAGGAGGTAGCTGGTCTCTTCTCCCAAGAAGTGATGGGACAAGATGAAACAGCCTCAAGCTGCTCCAGTGGAGGTTTAGACTGGATATTAGGAGCAATGTTTTCACTGAAAGGGCACTCAGGCATTGGAGCAGGCTGCCCAGAGCAGTGGTGGAGTCACCATCCCCAGAAGCATTCCCAAGCAGTGCCTATGTGGCCCTCAGTGACATGGCAGTGCTGGAGAACTGTTGGACTTAAGGATCTTAAAGGTCTTTTCCAACCACGTTGATTCTCCGATTAGTTCCCAAAATCTACAGCTACTTTTCCAAGTTAAGCACTGACCACCTGATTGCAGAAAGAACTCTTTAACCTTGTTTAAACCTTTTCCAAGTGATGAATGACTTCAAATTTACAAAGCTACACAGAAGTGTCCTGGGTTTGAAATTAAAAACAAACATCTCTCCTTTTTGTCAGTTTCTTGTGGCACTCATCTCCTATTTTGTATTTTGTCTTCAGTGGCCCAAATCCTAAATTTACTTAACTTCTGGGATTACCCACACTTAATTCGTGAATCCAAATTTAAATGAATACCAAATGTTCACATGAAAAATCTGAAATCATCTGTATTCTAAGCTTTGTATATTCTTTTGGTTTGCCGGCTCCACACTGACACCACCAGTAAGGGGGGTGGACAGGCCACAGCACTAGGGAACAACTTTTAAAGATAAAAAGAACTGGAAGAAGAGAAGATTGTGCAAACTCTCATATTACTTCATCAATGTCATTCATAGAATCATAGAGTAGTTAGGGTTGGAAAGGACCTTAAGATCATCCAATTCTGTTTAGTATGATAACTTCCAGGTGCCCGTGCTTTCCTAGCATTGGTTTCTGAAGGTTAGAGAAGTCACAACGGTGCTCTCAGAGCAGCCAGGCTTCCCACAGGAAGTGGGTATGGCTGAAAGGCCAAACTTTGTTAAGCAACAAAACAGGAGTGTTTCATCTTGAGTAAAGAGAGGAACAGAACAGGAACCTCATTTTCACCGGGATTTGAAACATAAGGACCTTTTATCTCCTCTTTACATGGCATCACAATTCTGGAACTGTTATTCATTGCACTCACCTCGGAGAGATTTGAGGGCCATACTTCGGGAAGCCAAGCGCCCCATCAACCGGCATACAAGAAGCTGTAAATCCAAGCCCCAAGAAACGGCAACATCTGGTAGGCCGTAAGCAGTGACGGAAAACTTGTAGCCCCACTCATTATTACTGCTGTCAGAGTGAAAGAGAAACTGCAGCCGTGGGCCAGCCTTAAAGGTCACTTTCTACAGAGCAACAAAACAGTCATTTTGCCAAATGTAGATGACAAGAAGACGTTTCAGGGTAATGAATTCCCTTCAGCAACTGTGGTTTTCCAGTACTATGTTCTGTCCATAACTGATCTAACCTCCCCCACCATCTGAACGAGACACCCACAATACTAAGTAGGTAAACTTTCTATTTAATAGCTTAATGATAAATTTTACAAATGATGGAGCTTTAGACATCAGAGCCAGAAAGCCATAGAGAAGCATCCCATTTAAGCAGGTGTCACTGAAGAAATTGCTTAGCCATAGAGCACTGCAGTTGTCCCACAATGTAAAAAATTGCAAGGGCTGAGCATCAACAAGTAAGTTTTACTCATGTAGTTACAGCAGTTAAACATAATTCTGTGATTCTATGATTATTACTTTTCATTTTGACTGACTGCCCCTTCAACAACAACAACAGAGGGATTATTACTCATTCACTCATCACTCATTACATCACTGAAAACTTCCTTCCTCACCTCCTGTGACACACACACACACACACACAAGCACACATTGCTTTACACAATAGTTTTCCCCACAGGAATCATAACAATTTCCTAGAGACTGGATATATCACTTGGTTCAGAATTGTAAAAGGTGCTCACCTTAGGCCACTTGTCAGTGCCAACCTTTGTATCATAACGAGTTTTTGCACCTCTTGCATCAGTAAACTCCAGGTAATCATACCTGTGAAAATTGCAATTCATTACTTCCAAATTCATGTTTTAAGGTTTTTGGGAAAATGTTTGCTTTGGGATTTTCAGAAGCACTGCATCTGAGCTGTCACATCCTTCTGAACCACACCTGCATTGCTTCACATCACTGTGAAGGATTTACCTCATGTTTCAATGCAAGTTCCAGCAAACACAGACCTGCTTTCCTGCAGAACTTTCCCAGCCCTTCAGAACTGCTAATGGGTGCTAATTCTAACATCTAGCATATACCTTAACTAAGCAGTAGCTGGATATGTTGCCAAGAGAAACCAAGCCAATAGTTTTGCCTAAAGAAGGCAAAATAAATCCCACAAGCACAAACTGTGGTGGTCACAGCAGTATTACAAAACAGACTAAGACCAAAGGAGGCAAAATTTGTATGAATAGCATGTCTGCACATTTGCTAGAAGCAGCATTCAGCATGAGAAGTCACTCAGAATACATGTTCTAGATTACATACAACAATGAAGAAATCAAAATGGCATGCTTGGAGCACAGGAAGTACTCCTTGCACATTGAAACATGAATTGCCTCTCTGCAGGTAGATACTGGAATCTAATACAACACAAGTCCAAATTACCTCCTTTCAGTTTCACATTTTTCATCAAATTCCACCTCAAAGTAAGTTGCCCCATGACATAGGAAGACTGAGACCTCATGGCAATTATTTTCATAGTTATGAGGTGATTCCATCGTCCATGTTCTCAGTACCACAGGCTGTTCTTGCTGCCAGCTCTCCATTTCCATCTGTAGGACAAAGATGCATTCTTAAGATACAAATGTAAAGCATTCAGAAAAAAATCTAAAACATTATCACACCAGATTTGGTGTCTATACTTTCAAGTTGCCAGATGTACCTACAAAGTGGTACTTAAAAGGTTACACATAAACTAGTGCTAAAGACACCCTTAATAATAATGGTAAGGAAACACTTCTAAAGCTAAACTTATCTAGTCTCCGGGGGAGGAGACAGTCTCATGCCAGAAGTGCCTACAAGTTACTCCAAAGGTAACAACAAGAGGGCCTGGATGAGTAATGCAGATTTAACGATCTACGCTACAGACATACAGAACTGAATTACACCACCACAAGCAATGAATCTAAAAGTGTTAAGCACATACTATTTTTAAACTATTTTCCTCTTCATTCTCAGAATCCCTTTTCCTATCTAACTTCTATGCTTCCCATTCCAGTTGAACTTTCTGGTCACTTTGCTCATCTTCTATATCAGTACAGATATATTTCTAGGTCTTCACTCTACATTTCATTACACAACCCATGATTTTAGAAGCTTTCTAGCCCCTTTCAAACGCTCACCAATAGAATCACCAGAGTTCTCCATGTCTGTCTTGCAATTTTGCTTTTGTTTCACTGTACTTATTAGTGCTTGTATCCTTAGTTACCTTATGAGGCTCATTACAAAGGCTTTTCAGTGGTTCTATCAAAGTGCTGAATCCCTGTAGCAGAGTACAGTATGGAATGTCTAAAGTGCAAAAATCCAACAGGAAGATGACCTAGGAGAAAGCACAGGTCTCATGAAGATGCACATCACCACAGCCATGCTACCCGGGAATAGTACAAAACCCCAATGTTGACTTACCAGCTGACGAGTTGCCATAGCAAAGACAGAGTTACTTATTTTTTCTACTATTGTTTTGCCACTATATTGAGATAAAAGTGACTGCAAAATCGTTCTGATATTTGACAGGAACTGGCCCACATCTAAAGAGAAAAAAAACCCTTAATAGCCACCTTAAGGATTTGCTACCACAACCTGCTTTATCAAACGCTTTAGTGTGTGGTGATGTGCACTAGATGACAGACAGCAGGAAATTCATCTGCTGCCCAAACACAGTGACACTCAAGAGTGAGAACAGAGGAATTTTCTGTGGTATTTCTATTGTGGAAACAAGTCATGCTTAGCAATGATATTAAAAAAACAGTTGAATGATGAGTAACTTATTCAAACGCTCCAAGATTGTTTCAATAATCTCAGCGTATTCAGTAGCCTTCCTACAGAGGAGCTTAAGTACAGCAGCTTAAGTAACAAGTGAGGCTAGTCAGTGTTAGCTATAGCTTTACTCCATTTTTAGATGCAAGACAGGAAACCCCCCCAAAAAAACCCCAACTTATTTATACACAAATAACAAATATGAAGTAATTTTACATAAAATTACACCTTCTGGTCCAATTAACTACTTAATATTGAGCTGCTGCATTTAAAAAACCCCAAAACCACTATAGCAGAACACCCCTTAGAAGTGCCCAGCTTCTTAAGTAAGTTCGTGTCTTCTTGCTATCACAAACATAGGAAAACACGTAATCACCACAGAAAGGCTTATCAAAATAAGAGACATTTAAAGAAACCAATATGTCCAAATAAAAGTGTAACTGTTGCTTGTTTGGGTGAGGGCTTTTGACATGTTTGCTTAAGATTCTACCAACAGCAAACTAGCAATATAACTAAAATTCTGAATTGCTTAATATGCCTACAAATTCCTTTCCAGAGTGATCAGAAATGCTCTGATGGTTACGAATATGCTCCAGGCAATCACTGCTGAACCCTTATTATACTGCAATCTGTAAAATCACATTTTAAAGCCCTGTATCACACCACAGTTTTGTATTCAATCCCAGCACTTACAGTTTTTAAGGATTTCTACTGCAAGATCCTTGGCTGAATTATCACTACCCTTAAGTTGCAGGTAGCACCATGAAAGGAGGCTACCCTGAACAGACCAGAATAAGGAAGACAAGACTGTGCCACTCTCTTGCTGCGCAACATCCAGCATCATCATTTCACACTGAAAAAGAACGTAACAAAAGGATGTTCTCTTCTGCTGCAGAATTACGTACGATATGTACTAAGTCAACTATGATGGACATTATCATCCCACTCACACCACAAAAAGAAGAGTCAATGCAACTGACAAGCAGCATATAATGTCATGAAGCAACTGATGTGCTCTTGTTGTGATAAATCACAATTTTAAGTAGGGATAGCTACATATGAGTCACTCCATGTTCTCAGCACGCTTTTTCTGTATATGTAAATGAGCCTCCTCCAATTACACCTCCTTTAGTGTCATGACCAATTCTAAGCTCTCAATATCTGATAATCAGGTCTGCTTCCCAGTGTGGCCAGTGTGCCATAAAGTCTTTTCAACACTACAGAAAAATACTTCATCTTATACATTAGTTATTCTATTATAACGAGACATCACTGCCTAAAGGAAATTATGTCAATTGGTTGGAGAAATCTAATCCTACGGAGTTGGAACAACCATGAAAAGTTTTATCCAGGACAGGAAAGCCATTTCTTTAGCATACATCTTGGGCATGCAGCTTGTGTTCCAATGCATACAAAAACTACAGCAAAGAAGTAGGAAGATGAACAGTGCAAGGACAGTTACCTCTCTTGCTGCCACTAGCAGAAGGGTATCCATGACTGACAGCACTTCACTTATGTCAAGATTTTCAGAAACTCCTTTCTCTGGTAACAATAGGAGTCCACCTGGATCTTGATCACTACAGAACAAAAATCTTCTTATTAACCAATAACAAGCAGCACAGTTCCAAAACACAGATTTAGTTGTGATACATCCACAGAGATCCTACTGTACAATCACTACGAAAATCAAAAGTTTGGGTTCTGATGACTCCAGACTAATTAAATCAATACCAACCATCACCATGGACAATCACATACAAAAACTGAAAGACAGCCTAGAAGAAGTCTAAGTAATATACTGTGATGCAGCACAAGCAATGTTTTATGTTATTCCATGAATAAGCGTATTAAGTAGTGGTATTTTCCTCTCTAAAGCAAAAGAGAGTTCTTTTGAGAATTATTTTCCAGGGGAATAACATTTCTAAAACTAATTAAATATGAACTTATTCACAGATGTTGGGTATCAGGCAATTCTTTTCCATCTCAGGACCCCTTACCTGAAGTGAGTACACAAGGATCTGAAGGCAAGATGCACAGATTGCTTATGTTCTTGCTCTGTGATGTTTTTCTAGAAAAGGAAAGAGATTTATTTTTATGCTATGTTCTGTTTCCCTCCTCTGTGAGAAAGGATTCTAATTTCTGTGTCCTACTATTCGTTTTTGGTAAGAAAAGCAGGGTTAGCTCCTCTTTCTTTGAATAAGCTGCAGTGAGGAAGAAGGGGGAGGGTAAAAAGGGCAAAGAAGAAAAAGAAAGGAAGGCTTTTACTTCAATGGGACAAAACAGATTATTTGACAACAAGAACTCAAATTTTTCCTCTTTTCTGCATAAAGAACACAGGTACTAAACAAGCAATTTCTCATTTAATGATTTACCATCATGGCGAAGAGCTGCTGTCGCCTGGTCTGTCTATCTGGGAAAAAGATTGCTGCTCCACTGAGTAAGGTGTTCTTAACTTCCTCTTTCAGCATTTTCATTGGCATGAAGTTACTGTCCCCCATATCCACTACTGCTCATACAAAAGGGAAAGAAAATTACAGTTCAAATTAATACTCAATCTGATGTGTCAGAGCCATAACTGAATTCAAGTGTTATTTTACACATCTTCAAGCCCTTGCAAACTTAATATACCCACAGAAAATGGGGGGAAACATTTTCACTTCCAGCAAGAAAGATTTTTCTAAGGATATATTTATTCACTAAGTAAATTAATTCCAGGAACATTAAGGCTTGACAACTATCAAAGCTAACAGAGCTTGCAAGATGTGACAGATCCTACATGAACTGGTTTATCTTAGCTGACTTTTTAGGAGACTACTAGGGAATTAACAAAGAAAATTACACTTTAATAAAAAGTACCATCCTACTTCCAATGAAATCTAGTTTGTAATTCCAATTCTCTTTCTTGGCTCCAGAATCTTCTACGTGTTTTGTTAAACCCTACAAGCTCCTAGTAAGATCACTGGTATTTATATGAAACACCAGAAATAAAAACCCCAGTAACATTAGATGAAAGGACCACACTCCCTAACGGTTCAAGCAGGTGACATGTTCAAAAGGAGCTTTCTATTGCAGCTGTTTCCAGACCCCATGTTGTCAGAATGTCTATAAAAACATTTCATAGGGTCCAGAAAAGTTCTACTGTGATAGACTTATTAGTAATTACTGACCTGACCAAGAAAGAAAGGAACAGTAGCTGACTTGGCCTCTAGGAATAAATATCTTTTCCCGAATTATAACTGTTGTGATACACTTCTAAGCCAGAACAGACAAAACAGGCAATATATTCAATATAAATTACCTTCACACAAATGTTTATAAAGCTCTTTTGCAGCTTCTGTGTGACCAGATGCTTTACTCTGAGAAGTTTCTTGAGGCTTAGCAGTTTTATTGTCTGCAGTAAGTACAGAGAAGCAGCTCTGGAGAAGCTGCAACAGCAGTGTTTGAGCAAAGATACATTCTTCCCTTGGGCTGCAAAAAAACATAGAACAGAAGCAAAAACTAGAAGCTTTTTTTGCACCAAATAGGTAATGCTATGAAAAATCACTACTTTAGATGGGTAAAAACCACTGAGTAGAGAGCACATAGGCAAAAAAAGTATAGCTACTGGCTAAATTAATCTACATCTCAGGCTTCCACATAACATTATAGTTAAAACCCCATATGGCAGCAGTAGGAAAATGTTATTTATGTAAATGATGTAGTTTAGGAAGAAGAAACTGCTGCAACTAAACGAAGCATATGTTATTTATATGTACACACAGAGCTTAGAGTTTCAGCACACAGTAAAGAAGTGACTTACTTACCTTTGGTGAAGTTTATTGTAAAAATTCCAGAAGAGCTGCAAATCAAGGCCTGTGAAATCCAAAAATGACTTGTATTTTAATCCACTCTCCTTCTGCTGAACCTTAAAAAGGCAAAAGAAAACGCAGGATTGGAAAATTAATTCTATATAGAACACATTTATAAAAAGTAAATCCCTGAGCAGTGGGCTTAAACCAAGCTAATTTCTTATATACTTGCAGCTACCATGAATTCCAGTGTGAGTTCCTTCATGGACACTCCAGTGTCTCAATGTGACAGTTCAGGCTACCAATAAGGATTCTCTCTCCTCTTTCTAGATGCCTAATCCCCCACTACCAAAAGACTTCACATTGCCTCTACCTCTCCATGTAATTTAATTGAAAATTATACCCAAATTAGAGTGTTCATGGACCAAAATGGAAGCTGAAAAGGCACAGATGCATGCACTGTACAAACAAAACATGATTTTGACATGTATCCTCAGAAGCAGGGTACATCAGGCTGACACACAACAGCATACACCAGCCACATCTCTTAACCATATATGTCTCACCCTAGATATCCACAGAATTTTTTAGATGAGGGTATGTTTTAATCTCTGCAGCCTTCCTAGCTAACTCTCTATGCATTTTTCAGATGCTTGCTTCAGAAATACCAACATTACCTAACAGACAGTAGAGCATCCTCCTGTTGCATCTACTTTACCCAGCATTGTAACCTGATGTTGGAAAATGGTTATTAACCCTTTTCCAGACCCAAAGTGAGCATATTCCTAGCCAATATCAGTAAACAGAGAGAATACTGTTCTTCAGAAACCCTTGGTTCCTCCACAGCATGGTTTTAACAGTTGCTATTACCTAGGACCAAGATTTTCCTTAGCCTGTCACAATTTATTTGAGCACAGCCTTATACCTTCAAGCATGTACACCCTTAAAACGAATTAAACAGAAGAAATACCAAGTCCTGTGCTAGCTGCTGGATGAAATGAAGTGTCTTCAGGAGAAGAGTTGTGCCGCAAACTGTATCATCATCCATTTTGCTGCATTGCAAGCAGTTCATGCTCCTACTGGGCTCATCCCTCATAGGCCGAAGATACCCAAGAACATTCAGGCCTTGAACTCCGAGCCGCTCTGCTGTGTCTTGTCTTGTGCACAAGAACTTTATCATCAAGTACTAGAAGGATATTAGCACAGCACAAGATTTGGTTTTAAAAGCTAGTACACATTTGGTTTTAAAAGACATGAGTGCACATACACATAACAAGACTACAGGTGGGATTGGGGGTAGTAAGCCTCATCCCTGTCAATCACTTCCACAAGTTTAAAACACTGAGCCTGAACTCTCCCCACTTCCAAACAGAGTCACAGTGATGGTTCTGTGACCTCTACAAGCACCTGCAAAGTTAGTTAATTCATTATCAGTTCCATTCATTCTGCATACTCTCTTCCTTGGTTGTACAGTTACAGCACTTTTTGCAGATAAAAAGGTACCAGCTGCATTCAGAAGCAGAGGATTAATGTGTAATATCTAAAACATACTTTTATGCAATCTGTCCACTGTGAGATACAGAATGCAAAGCGGAAAGGAACAGCAAGTTCTGAAATCCAAATGTACTCAGTAGCTGTGCGTGTTCGTGAGTCTCAGGGACTAAGTGTTACACAGACAGCAGCAGAATGTCTTAGCAAGTAGTGATGGCTTTAGAAAAGGTCCCAGTTGACTTTTAACTGCATCAAGACTTCTGCTAGTTCCCACAGTACACAAAAGGATTGGGGAACTGAGCAACAGCCAATTCCAGAACCAAGATAAATGCAGGATCTGAAAAGCAAAGTTTCCTACTTAAACACTACAAATCAAAACGGTATTGTTTTGTATTTGTTCAAGCCACTCTAGGAACAGACATCCCATGTTCCTCAAAGGAATTAGTCTGATGGAACTGCTTAGTAATTTTTTGTCCCTTAAAACAAAGTATCTGGCTCTGAAAGAATAAATGTAACTACGTAGAAATTAATTGTCAGTAGGTATTAGAACAAAGCAACAATCATGTCATCTTTTTTAGAAATACCTCCTCAGGATAAAGCCAACAGTCTGCACATTATCACATAACTTTGCATTAAACATATGTGAACATACAGAGAAAAAGAATAAAACTCAGAGGACAAAAGTTGGCGTATTTAACTAGAAGCCCATTGCTTTTTACCTCTACCCAGAAGAGCTGTCCTCACACGTAAGAGTTAAGTTTATTTCAGTTGACATTACAACAAAGCACAGAGAAAAGCTTCTGCTCACTCTGACTGGGTCAATTGATTTTGATGGTTCCTTACTTGGGAAATCCTGCATTCCTGCATTTTGACATCAACTTCATCCCATTCTTCTTCCACTTCAAACCAGCCAATAGGATCATCATCTCCCCGCTCATCACATGAGCAGCTGCTTCTATGTATAAAATAACACAACAAACTTTGTGAAGCTTAAAAAACCTGCAAGGCTCCTGATATTTCACCAGAATACTTTTGCATGTTCTGGTTATAAAGACGTGAAGAGAGACAATGGGAAGTTTCACACACACAAATTCTATCACATGCAAGGTAAGCAAATTAAGGAAATCTTTTTAGTCATGGTCCCCAGCCTCCCTTCGCTCCTGAGCAAGTTCTGAGCAAGTCATTTAATAAATGCTAATTAACACATGACCTTCCTAGAAGGTGCTTCTGCTATCAGTGATCTGCACCTCCAGTAGAACATGGATTTTGTCATATCCCCTTTTAAACAAGTCTTTAAATCAAGATATTGAAAACAGCAGCTATATACACATTGCCTCAAACACATCACATGTGGGCTCACTGAAATCAAACAAGTAACAATTCAACGATTAAGCCATTTGGAACAATTTTCAGCAGTTCAAATGACATTGAAAAAAAGATCCAGTATCACAATTACTTTCCAGATATTCATTGCAAGGAGTCCACCTATACCTGCTCTTTAAGAATTGCTTGAATTCCCGCAGCTTCCACTTGTCATAGCTTTCAAATCTTTTGAAGTGTTCCTCTGCATGGAACTTCTCTGAAGCACTATTATAAGCAAACACCAGCCCGCACTGGGCCCCGATGGCTCCTCTTCGGACCTAAAAGAACAAATTGAGCACGACGGATTAACAAGTTGACAGTAAAAGAAGATGTTGCTTTCACAAGAAAAAAGTTGGGGAAAAAAAATGAATACTGACAGTACTGATCTCTGGAATTGCACAGAGAAATTATATGGATTTAGAGAAGTGTTAGGAAAACTAAGTCAATCAGGATCATGTATCATGGTTAACATTTGCCATATTTATCACCCTCCTAGCACCCAAACTCCAGCTCCAGTTAGAATGTACTTGCCAGAAGTCAATCCATGTCTAAGTGTTCTTGACACTGAAATACAGAACCTTGCTCCAGAAATTGAACTACTGCTGTGTCTTAATAAATAAATTCAGCTGCAGAAATCTCACTGAAGCTTGGTCCTAGGCCCTGAGATTTAATCACAAGATCTTGCTTTTAAACAAGATAAAAATCACACCAAATATTCAAATTACACTAATGTCTCTAAAAAGACTTTGAAAGACCTACATTTAACCTGAACTCACATGCTATATACCCTGACACCTGCCATTCAGTCAAAAAACTATTTCAAATATAAAATCTGACCTGTAAATCTATACTCTTTAGAGATACCACACTTGTCACTGACTCGTACGATATAGACACACGCAATATAAAATAAATGTCTTTACTACATGCCTGAGGCACCCTGTAACAACCTAAGACCACCCTTTCCTTAAGTTCTCTGTGATTTACAGCAAAGCAAAGCCCTAAAATAACACTATTTCATGATTAATTTAAAATTACAGTTCATCCAGAAAAACCCCTTGAATTCCCCACTAGGGAAACAAGCAAGCCTTCTGCTTCAAAAGCACACAGGAACTGCATACCTTGATTCTAATCTGTGTCACTTGAAATGAAGATTCAGTTCCAGTAGAAAGAATAATACTTGCTCTGGTTTTCCCAGTTTCAGTAAGAAAACCTAAAGCAGCAGTGGAGATAGGACAAGGTTGTAATGACTGCTAGTGCAAGCTGTGGATTAAAGGGGGGGCAGGAGCACAACCACAACACTTCTCTACTGAAACACTCATTAGCTAGAGAGCAATCAGCCTTTGGAATAATCTTCCCAGGGAAGTGGTGGATTCCTCATCATTGGACACTTTTAAGATTCAGCTGTACAGTGTGCTGGGACATCCAGTCTGGGTCATGCTAATGAGGTTAGACCAGATGATCCCTAAGGTCCCTCCCAGCCTGGGATTCTATGATTTTGTGAGAGCTACAAAATGAACTCAAGCACAACATAGAAACAGAAGGGTAAAATAAGCATTTAGAAAGTGTCTGATTTTCTATCACAATAGCTTGCGTTTACCAGTAGCACTGCACAAAACAACATACAAGTTTTTAAAATAAGATTAGGTAGCATTACACTTTAAAAAAGAGGTCAAAAAAACCCAAATTATTTTGTTCAGGTTGTATCCAGTACCTGAAAATCCTGCATTAACAAAGGCAGGCTTAAAAGGAGAATTAAATTATGTGCAGTCAATGAGACCTTTAAGGAGTTCTACCAAATCTCTTCATCAATATTTGGGAAACTAGCAATGAATGATTCATGACTTAAAGCCTCAGAATGTGCTCCAGGTCATTTTCTTTGCAAGAGCCCACTGCTGACTTCCATGTCAAATTCTCCCCCAAATCCAATCTTTCTGTATGCTTTAACAATAAACTGGCTCCTGAGAAACCCCCACTGTAAAACAGACTCTGCATACTGGGGGCTTTTTGTTAGGTTTTTTGGGGTATTTTAGTGTTCTTTTGCCCCCTTTTCTTTTTTAATTACAGATCTTCCATATCATAAAATTATTAAGTAGCACCAAATAGATATAGATATATAGAGAGAGATATAGATATATATATATATGGAGCAGCATCACAGCCTTGATAACAGTCTTTGTGTCTGTTTAAATATTCTGGATTTTAAGTCCAGGCTATTACCATCCCCAGTCCATGGCTCCACAAGGAGGTTTTCTGGCCCTGATTTATCTTCTTTTCCCTTTACATCACAGGCTTGCAAAGTGAGTCGTAAAGGTTTTCCTGAGTGAAAAAAAAATCAACAGGTTTATCAACTTCATCAGAAACAAACCTGGAAAAATCTGCTTCCTAAAGTTCTTCATAAAGATAAGAAATGGAAGAATAAAGGGAAGAAAGTTACAATGAGATTTTTACCACTGTCAGTCAAAAAAAAAAAACAAGGAGGGAAGAAACTGGAGCATAAGATACACATTAACCTAAAATAGCTCAAGTTTTAGATACAGACAGAAGGAGAATGAAAATCATGACAATTAATGTTCCTTCAACTGTCCGCATGCTTTGGAATTCCCAATACATGAAATACCACTGTTGGCTTATAAAAAGCAGTAGCTACTCCAGGAAAAACTAAGCAATTTTCAAAGCTTTTTAGTATAACTAAAATAATTAATGTGTCATTTGACACAAGGCTAGAAGGCCTGACAAAACATACTAACAGGCAAAGGGGAAAATTCTTCATGAACGATTTGTGATGACCTCAGGAGTTGACACCTGACAAAAGACGGGTTCATCAAACAAATACAGTGAATACAGCCAAATTCTACCTTATGCCAGACCACACGCAGCTCTATACTTCTGACATACTCAGATTAATTTATAAAAGTGAAAATAAAAAAGCTGAAAAGTGATGCTAATGACATTCAATTTAGAACGCATCTTATGCTTGTGCACATGTCTGCAAGAGGGACCACTTACTGAGACTAAACATGTAAAAAAGCATGCTACTGGAAGAGTAACAATAACTGAAGTCATCTTTTACACAATACAAACACCTTTTACACAAGACAAACATCATCACCATCTCAACATAGGGGCCATTACCTACAAAAGTCTATGTTTTCTTCCTCAGCATGATGCCACCTGGTTCAACTCTTAGATCACATAAAGCTGATCTAATCACCAAGTTTTAAGGCCATTCAGCTTCACAGGTTATCTTCTTGGTAACAGTTGTAAATTTAGAAGTCTTGTATAATTTTAAACCCCAGGAGAACAAGTAAAACAATTCAAAGCTGCATACTGTATGAAGTACAGAAAAGGATCCAGCAATTATTCATTTACCGTATTTATACAGCAGGTTCTGTCTGACCACTGCCATGGAAGCGATAAGCGATGAAGCCTTGTATGGAGTTTCCAGATGATCAGTGATTGTACAAAGGGAACTTATCACTTTTGCAACACTCCCCCTGGCTAAGGCAAAGGCCAAGAGTGTAAGTTCAACCTCTGGAGTGGTACAACAACTGGGGAGGGAAAAAACCAACAGTATGAAAAGAAAAATAAGGACACTTTTAAAATATAAGACAGACGATGCTCATATGGAGAGATCTACAGTGCTCGTTTCTTAACATCTTCCAATTTTTCAAGAGCAGGTGAGTAAAGATGAGAGAAATTTGCTATACAAATTCCTCTAAACCATCTTCTACTGCGTCAACACACATCAACACAAACTTACCTTGTTATTCTTATGAGGAAGCTATCGACTTCTTCCAAAACATTTGGAGATAAGAAGCTTGAAAAATCTGTAGAGCCTGGTGTTAGGGACAGAGGTGGCATGTGTTGCAGTGCCTTCCTAGTAAAAGGACAGAACATAACATCAGAAAACCAGACAGAATCAGAGAAAACAGCCTTCTAAAATGGATTAGGTATCTGACTCGTCATGCTTTTTGAGAGCAGGTCTGTACTAACAGGTTCTGAGTGCAGGAAATCTATTGACACAGGCAATCTCTTCAAAAGGTAAAGCCAATACTGCATTCGAAGCAGGGAAAGTTTAACAGCTGCTGGGCAATCCTGAATCTAGCCTCGTCATCTCAGATTCAATGAGACAAATAAATCAAGGGGTTTTGAATTACATTTGTGACAACATTAGAAATAGCGTCCACATACTGCTTTATTTTAAACAGTTCTAGCACTGAGCAAGAGCCTGTTAATAAAGGGAAAATTGCTTTCAAATTCTCAGAACAATTACAGAAACTGAAAGAGTTGAGCTCAGAGTTTGTTTGATTTCCAAAGGTGATGTAATAACCCCTGAAAATAGAGATTATTAAACAGTTTCAGAGTCATTCCATCCAGTACTGAAGTTTGAGGCTTTGCTTTATAATTCCAAGCACTGAATTTATAATTCCTGAGAGCATATTTTTAGTCAAGATTTCTCCAGTGTTTATCTCCTCAATATTCATGTTATAGTTCTAAAAACTATCTAAACTGAGGGAACCTGCGGGTCCGCAGTTTAGTAAAGCTTGCACTTATGAACATTCTTTAGACATAAGCATGTAGGAAGTTATTTAAGCACTAAAGAGGTTCCATAGATGACAAAAATTGAAAGATAGGCTTAATGGACTTTAGCCTGCAGTACTCATTAACCTAATGACAGCAGTGCCCTTGGGCATGGTGGAATCATGCTAGCTAAGCTCTATAAAAGCTGATGTGGGTGTATAGTGATTTTATTAGGATTCCAATCCTTCAAGTCACTGGGCAGAAGTGTTTGGCAACCACACAAGGAAACGTTACACAGAAAACAGCTGATCCCCACAAGCAAACAGCTACAGAGATGTTGCATGTATCTGACTATATCCCCATGTAATGCACAACAAGGCACTACACAAGCAAAAGTGTGCTCAAAATTAAGCTAAATTAACCTCCATTCCATAATTGGAAGCCATCCAATATTTATAATCAATAAAATTTACAATAATTTTAAGTTTCTCTGAAGTATGACAATCCAAAGGACAGGCCAAAAAAGGTATTTTTCAGTGTCTGTTCAGTCATGGCTTAACAACTAGACTAGATACAACAGTAAGGAGAACTATACTTGTTCTCATATGTACAAATGGATAAAAGAGAAGTATCAAAATTTAAAGTGTGATAGCTAAAAAGATGATTAAACACCTTCCTGGAGGAAGTGGAAACCAGTGACACAAGGCAGATTGGTTTACTGAAGCTGTAAGTATTTAAAAACCCCAAACCAAACTAAAAATAAGGCTATCACATGCCATGGAAGTTTGGTACTTACTGAGTATTTTGCAAAATAGTGTGAACAAATGCTGGGTTTGTTTCCATGGAAGCTGTCACCAGAGAGGTCAGCAGCGACCAGTACCAGATCGCTGAAGCATCACATACGGAGACACCCACATTCTTCACCCGTTGATACCCAACAGCCCTAAGCCCGTGGATTCTGGTGTCACATCCATCACTAAGGCAACGCTTGATATTTATCTGTACATCTGTCAAAACACAAAATAAGACTTTTTTCCCCCCGTTTCTTCTGATGGATGAGATCTAGAAGAATGCAGACATTCAAAACCAGAATTATCACAAAACCTCTGAGGAAAATAGCAGCAGATATGTAACAGTACTCCCACACAGAGACAACTCTGCATATGTGTTTCTTCACTGTACACCCTACGACTGGGCAAATTTAGCCCCTGAAGAGCTTATGTGATCCATTACATATGGTTCAGCTAGAAATTAGGGAAAAAGAAGTAAAAGAAAAAAAACCCAACAAACCCCTCGAAGTGGAAAACAGATTACAGATTATTTCATCAGTACCTTTCTACCTACATATACAGGAAGCATCTTGGGAGTGGTAGTGGAGATTTAGGATAAAAGAGTAAAGGCTAAAAGCAAAGTTTTAAGTTACATAAAAATCTTTAAACTGTTGACTATTTTGCATAGATAGCATCCTCCTAGTTACTTCTGAGGAACAACATCTTTGCCACCTACTTCTGTGCCAGTGCAGGTTCACCTTAGTGAGAAGCACCTATTTGAAGTGAAGGGACAATATTTGTGAAGATGCAGTAACCATCTTTCTGGCTTTAAGCTGAAAGAAGGGAGATTTAGAATAGATATTAGGAAGAAGTTGTTGACTGTGAGAGTGAGGCCCTGGCACAGGGTGCTCAGAGAAGCTGTGGGTGCTCCAACCCTGGCATTGTTCAGGGCCAGGTTGGACAGGGCTTGGAGCAACGTCCTCTAGTGAAAGGTATCCCTGGCTTGTGGCAGAAGGCTAGAACTGGATGAGCTTTAAGGTCTCTTCCAACACAAATCAGTCTGAGATTCCATGATGTTAGGAAGGAGCAACTTTTCCTTGATTGATTCCAATAGAGCTCCTACAGATCTACCAGACTTAAAAATAACACTGCTTAAAAACCCTTGGCATAAAACCTGTTTTACATAAATCATCTGACCAGCTTCAGAGTTTTGCTACAAAGAAAACAGTTGCTCAGAAGCTGATCTTTTTTGCTAGATATGATCATCCAACATATGCTCCCACTCTGCAAGCAAAGATATTTTTAAATTGCCCAGTGTCTTCAAACTGAAAGGCTAAAACTGCATCTTTAGTCATTCAGCTCTTCAACGCTTAGCCCAAGTAACACAGATGCCATGAGAAAGACTCAGAAGACTCTCCCAAAGGCTAGAGATTAAACTACCAGTAGAACAATTTCTCTGACCCAAGGGTGTGACTTAAAGTTCCTACCCTAATGATTTCAACACATCATTCTATGCTCTACCCAAACTTTCACCTCCAAAAAAAGCACCAAAACAATATACCAACAGTATCCTTATTGACTCACACATCTGACTAATGTTAGCGTTTTCCAACAGTGTTACGTAGCCAGTGATATTGCTTGGAATGTGAACATCTCGGACCTCCTGAAGACTGCTGGCATTCCTTCCCACTGCCACTGTCACTTGCTGTGGCATGTAACTCTGGTCACTAGCTGCCACCGCAATGGACAGATGTCTCAGGACAACATCTGGTTTCATCTTTAAACTGCAATGCAAAGATAAAACAGTTCTTTCAAAGAGAAGGTAGGGTCAAGCACTTCACTTTTAGCTAAGTTTCACTCAGTTTCCACTTGTACAAACACAGATAAATCCAAAGGAAATTACCTAGTGCTTCACAAGTGTATCAGGGTGGACGAGTTAAAAAACTTTAATTGACTTAAAAGACAGCCACCTCTGAGAGTGAGACTGTAGAAGTTTCTATTTATGGTTTTCAACTGAGAATTCATTTCTTGGTGAAGCAGGGGCTGTCCCCCTGCAGCCCACAGAGATTCATGATAGAGCTGATACCCCCTGCAGCCCATGGAGGCCCACAGTGGAGCAGAAGGATGCCCAAAGGAAGCTGCAACCCTGTGGGAATCCTGCACTGAAGCAGGCTCCTGTCAGGACCTGTGGCCCCATGGTGAGATAAGACCATGCTGGAGTAGGTTTGCTGGCAGGACCTGTGGCCCCATGCTGGAGCCATCTGTTCCTGAAGGACTGCACCCTATGAGAGGGACCCCACTGTCCTGGGTTTAGCTGTAACAGTTATTTTTCTCCTTCTTAGTAGCCGGTGCAGTGCTGTATTTCAGCTTTAGTCTGAGAACAATGCTGATAACACACCAATGGTTTAGTTATTGCTCAGCAGCACTTATCCTGATCAAGTCTCTCCTGCTCTGCCAGTGAAGAGGTGCATGGGAAGGCAGAAGGAAGCAGAGATAGGACACCTAATTCAAACTAGCCAAAGGGGTATTCCATACCATAGCACATCATGCCCAGTATTGAAACTGGGGGGAATTACCCAGAAGGACAAGATGGCTGCTCAGGTCAGGCTGGGTATCGGTCAGCAGGTGCTGAGCAATCGTGTTGGGCAGCACTTGTGTTTATTGTGGTTTCTTCTCCTTTCCCTTTTCAGTTGTGTAATATTTCCCCTTGTTATTTCCCTTATCATTATTATTAGCAGCTTTGGTTTTGCATTATACTTCAGTTACTGGACGGTTTTTTATCTCAACCCATGGGATTTGCATTCTTTCAACTCTCCTCCCCATTCCACTGGGAGCCAGGGCAGGAGCAACTGCATGGCGCTGAGTTACTGGCTGGGTTTAAAGCACAGCACCCACACTAGGGCAGGTCACAAAGAACTGCAGCTCGTGAGAAGGACTCACGCTGAAGAAGTTGGTGGAGGACTGTCTCCCACAGGGGGGACCCCACACTGGTGCAGGACAAGAGTACGAGGAGTCCTCCCCTGAGGAAGGAGCAGCAGAAACAAGTGTGTGATGAACTGACCACAGCCCCATTCCCCATCCCCCTGCACCACTGGGGAGAGGAGGTGGAGAATTCAGGAGTGAAGTTGAGCCCAGGAACAAGGGAGGGATGGGGAAGGGGGTTTAAAATTTGATTTTATTTCCCATTATCCTACTCTGGTTTGCTGGGTAACAAGATTTAACCGATTTCCCCAAGTTGAGTCTGTTTTGCCCGTAACAGCAGTTGGCAAGTGTTCTCTCCCTGTCCTTACCTCAATCCATAAGCCTTTAACTGTGTCTTCTGTCCCCTGCCCAGCTGAGGAGGAGAGTGACAGAGTGGCTTTGGTCAACCCACCGCACTCCACCAGCTGTATTTCTAAGGACTAACAACCCCAAAACTCAGGTGCATACTGGCGTGTTGCTCACCGTATCCAATGGGAGCGAGCACTCCCATCTGACTGCCAGAAAGATGTCGTTTCTCCATTTGTCATCTTGTCAATATCAGCAGAATTGGATGAGGTTTCTATGTGAGTGTAGCACTTTGTGACAGACTTCAGTTTGTCTGCCTCCTGATTACCATTTAAATCACTGGGGTATTCTGCAAAGAACATAAATCACTCGTAAGATTCTTCTTTAGTTTGTTTGAAGTATTATTAAACCTTTATAATTACTAACACATACAAGTTAAATTGTTGGCACAGAACACAGATCCCAAAGAACTGTTTCTGGCAGAAAGTAGAAGACAGAAAAGTTTAATTTCAGATGATATTACAATCATCTTAACCAGTACAAAAACACCTACTTTGCCTGGAGTTCACTAGCCTTTAGCACCTCCTTTCATTACTGGCCTCATAAGAGCTTTATTAATATGCAAAAATACAAACAAATTAGAGGAAAAAGTAAAATATGATGGAGGAAACCTCAATTCAGCCATTCTAAGGAAGGGACAAAGCAGACTGCTTCCCCAGGTAACTTGATCTATTGCAAAAGAAGTGCAGAGATCTGAAAATATCAAGTCAGGCTGTAAAGAGAAGGAGCCACCTCCATAGGGAGACCATCAGGAGAGTCCTGTCTGAAATACAATAAAAAATGCAGTACTTCCACCCCAAAACATTACTTTCAACACTGAACAGTCAGTTTCAGAAAATATCCATCTCACTGAGTTTCTAAGAACTAGCAGAGATGTTTGACTGAATAGAGAATATCACAATAATAATCATTCTGAAACAGGTCAGGAGAAAGATGAAAAACATCCCAGTGTGTTACTCAGATTGAGAGGTAATTTGGAAATCAATTTATGTGCCTCGAAAGAACAACAAAAACACCCACAGAAGCATGCACATCAGCTCTATGAAAAATCACGCCTGGTAAAAATTCAGCAGTAAAGAAAGCTTTTTGTTCTACCTGTAATCTCTTCTTCAACCTATGGTTACACACTGAAAAGGGAAAAAAAAGATTTACATACCCCTCTCTTTTAGGAGAAGTCGATCTAAAGAATCCTTCAGCACAGAAGACCTCATAGTGCAGATATTGTTAAAGTATTCCAGCACTGGGTAAGGGATGGCAGTATTAGAAATGCGATTCCGGTGCAAGAACCTCAGGATCATTGAGGCATGAAGACCGAGACATTCTTTTGATTCAGAAAATATATCAATAAAACCTAGAAAGAGAGATTATTTCCAGCTGTGTTGCAAAATCTGACTTGACCAAGTCATCATTTCCACACACACACACCCCATCTTACTACTAGGGAAATCCAAATTAAGCATGGGAGCCAACACTGGAACTACATTCTACCATAGGAAGTAGCTCAAGTCTACAACCTTTACAGCAGGGCAGCAGGAGGTGCCAGCAAACATTTTTGCCTGTTACTTGAAATACCTGAAGGTATTCAAAACACTTACCAAAAATCTTAGGTTTTATACTTATTTTGCCATCCTTAAAGTCTCAAACCCTTGCCTTCAATATCTAAGTGAAACAGCTGCTGTTTGGCTAACAAGTTGATGTATTCGCATCACCCACCTCGAGCTACACTAAGCACCTCCCTCTGACACTGGGGATTATTCCCAAGGAGGTGCCTGATATTTTCCACCAAGTTTGTAAGAAATTTCATTTCCTTAACAGCAATTCTCTGGATCATAGTGCATTTAGATGCACAAAACAGCACTCCATGAGTACTGACTTCTGACTTATCTGTAGCCAGTTCTAGCACTTCTTGTCTGATCCTCTAAGGCAAATCCTCTTTAGCCACTTACCATCAAAAGCTTGGAAGGAAAGCCAGTAACTGATACTTATCCCAGAAATCAAACTCTGGGAACTGACACTTTCCAAACTACACACCATAAAACACAAATTATGTCTCAGAGGGATTTCAAACAACAATATATTAATAATAAAGTCCATAACTCATCACCTGAAACAGAAGAGGACTTATTCCTCCAAGTACAAGACTGCATTAGCTAGACACTCACCAATATTTTGCATAGAACTGTTTCCTGTCTGTGAGATAGAACAGACAGTAAGAAGATCCTCAGTCACACAGACAGGAAAACATTGGTTATTTATGAAAGTAAATAAGCTAGATGTAACTATGTGAAACTTTTAAGTTACAACAACTTCACTTGCTTGGTACTAGAGAAGCGAGAGTGACCTGGAGTATGGTTCTGATAAGATGAGGACAAGAACATTATTAAAGCAATTTACTGAAGCAACATCCTCTACACAGGGCAGGACCTGGGAAACCATGTTTGGTCCCTCTGTTCTCATACCTGGAACTAGAGAACAAGCTTGCAGTTGCCTGATTACATGGCTAAGCTCCCCTTGAAGATTAGCTCCACTGGAATTCTTGAGAGCCTCCAGCATATTCTCCACATCTACAGTGCCATCTCCTTCAGCATCAAATTGTGCAAAGGCCTGAAGAGGAAAAATTAAAAGAAAATGTATTTCAGCATTTTGCTTCAAGCAGAAATTCAGGGTATTTCATAGAAGCCATCTAACATTATAACAGCATGAAATAATAATCAAAATAACCCATTTTCCAGAGTATTGAATTAATGACAAGAGGGAACAGCTTGGCTGGAAATCTGCAGTCTTCAGCAAGCTTTAAGGCAGTTGCACTGCCTTCCTGTAAAAGTCAACTGTAGTTATGCTTAGGTGGAGACAGCACATCAGCTATACCAGTGAATCAGCAGCATCCATCCACTAACATCTGAAACTACAAAGAAGGTGCTCACAAAAGAACACTAAAAAGCTCTTCCATTAAAGGCTGGGTTAGTTCTAAAAGCCACACCAGGCATTGCTCATTACTGCTGCACCCATCTCATGCTGCAGCTACTCCAATTATTCCAGGTTTCACATATTCAGTTAAGAAAGCATCCTTAGAACCAGAGCTTATAAATCATGCATTTCCGTCCATGCACTGTCCTATGCAAAACACCAGTTTAACATTGTTTGTCAAAGTATTTGTGAAAACAACGAAAAGTGCTAGAAAAGGTTCTTTTTTCTTTTTATTCACGGGAACTTTATTGACTTTGATAGAAATGGTTAATATAAAAAGCTATGTTGAGCACGTATAACAAGAAACTCACACAGCTTTGCATTTCACGTCTTTGTACTACCAGAAGGACAAGGTACCTTTATTCAGCTAAGCCTGTAAAGCAGAACCAAGCTCATAAACATAATGCTTTTAACCCGCCACTTCAAAGGAGTCACAGTCCTGTGACACAATACTACTAAAAACCCTAGCTATATTTTCACAATCACATTTAATTCTGAAATATCTTCTGTTAAATTGCTAATCTCTTCACAAGCAAGGCTTCAGTGTCCTAGCCCTGAACTTGGTATTTCAAGTTCAGCTACATAGCTGAGTACATTTGGCCTCTAAGAACAGATCATCTCACACATGCCTGACAGTCAAGTCATTGCTGCTCAGGAGGAAGCTTATGCTCGAATCTCTTGGTTTGCTAGCTGCTTTCAAACTTGATGTACCATTAAAAGTACTATCCTGAAGAGAAGTAATCTGAAATGACTGGATCAAAATAACCTGCCAATTAACCATGACATAATTACACCACCTAAATGAGAGCAAAGTCCTCAGAAGACAACTGAATCACAATGCCTCATTTCAGCTAACTAAAGCTCCAATGGCACTTCTGCAGCACAGGGCTGAATTTCAGCTTAGCATTTTACAAACTCTATTAAACACACAGTGGAACCATGCTAATAGCAATCAACTATATAAGTATTACTCTTAATAGCAAAGCAAACTGGTAATGCGCATCAGGTAGACACTGAAACAGAAAACCAAGACCTTTGCCTGAGGACAACAATCCAGAGGAACTTAATTTTAAACAAATAGAACTCAGTTGCCAGAACATTTCAATGCAGTTTTTTACCACATCATTCTTGCCATTACATCTTTTTCTCCTTATACGTGAGGTGGAACTGTGCAAGTACTAAAAATATGAGGTGAACAAGCAAGTTTTGTGATGTCACTAGTGAAAACAAACACACCAGATGGCAAGGTTGGATTAGCCCACAGCTACTTTAAACCAATTTCTTATACTTTCATGTAAGGAGAGATTACAGTATCTATGCTTTTCTTTGCATCTTCATGCAGTATTTTGTTATTTTATTTTTAAACTCTTAGGAAAACTCTCCATTTCGCCCTTTGCTCTCAGCAGAACTGCAGCATTAATGCTTCAAGTGAAACCTGGATACACTGTACCATAGCTGCTGAAACACAGATGAATAAAAAAAGGATTCAGAGATTCAATTTCTCTATCAAATAAGATTTTGCATTTCAACAGAGGTTCAGTTTGCCCATAAGGCATTCAAAGCATGTATTCACAAGCCCCACACTGACAGCAGGAAAACTTAATGGACAGATTAAACCTTAGTCTATGCCAGACAGGATTCTACAGACATTAAAAAGGGAAACCTATTGACCTGCCACCCACAAACTGACTTCTCATCAGTGTAAAATACATCCTGGAAATCTAAAATACTACAGCCTGTGGGCTGGTGCCAGTCACAGAAACAATGACATCAAGGGTTTTCACACAACTCTGACATCTCAGCTTTGCAAGATAGACTAGATGAGACCATCTATCTGGTCCATGATAAATAAATCCATTGATAAGGTTTTTCCCCCCTCTTCTCAGAGCAAGAAAACACAAAACCAAAACAACTGTATTCTTCAATCCTCAAAATATCCCCTCAGCCCGCAAAGCTCAGTTGTTTGTAACTAACAGGAAGAATCCTTAGGTACTGATTTCACGCTTACTGTTCTGACAAACGAGGAAGTGTTCTTTATTGGCTCTTGTAAAGCAACTGGAAATGGAGGCAGCAGCATTTTAGCAAGCTACTTGAAGCAACCTGCTATAAACATGTGTACAACAAAATCAATCTCTTCCCAGGTTCCAGTAGCCTTTTTAATACAACAGCACCAGTTTCAGGGAGCATATAGGTGATTTAACAGTTTACCAAGTTATTCTACTACTCAGGAGCAATACAGAGGCAGAAGGAAAGCACTGGTGAGCCTCAGGAGCTGCATGCAGTAACAGATTCGGTCACAACCACTTTCTCAGCTGAGTGTGAAACTCCCTGCAGGGTATTCGACTGCATTTTGAATGCTAGCTAGGGAGTAAAGCTAAACGTTCCAACCGTTAATTTATCCACGTCCCTTCCGACACTAGAAAGGAAACAGTGCTCTCTTCTACCATTAAAACTTTACCTTGAGACCTCTCAAAGAGGAGAGTAACTCTGTTACTTCCTAACAAGTTTTCCAAACCTCTTAGTTTACAGTGATCAATGGAATACCAATGAGATACTTGACATTTTCACTGCTGGTTTTGAACAGCAACAAGAAAATTAAGTCTGGTAAATTCTGACTTGCTGATACCATTTCGAAGGAATTACTTGTGCTGAATTTCCTACCTGTGCAACCCACAGCTGCTATTGCTGCTGGCAATAACAGCAGCAGCAGCTTGTAGCAATTTTATTCAGAAGCAGTTGCTGAGTGTAATCTCCAAAACCAGACATAATTAATGAATTAATAAGAAAGCTATCTACAAGCTGACAGCCTGCCTATCGGCACCAGCAGCCGCCCGTTTGGCCTCGCAGCAGAACCCTCTGGTCTGGCCTTGCCTCGGTTACCTGAAGGGGTGACCCCGGTCCCCATGGTCGTGCCTGGGCACCTCCGGCTCGGTGAGATCCACCTCCGGCAGCACCCTCGTGACTCCCACCGCCTCCCTCCGCTGCCCCCTTCACCCGGGCTCCGGCGGGACCTCCCCCCCTCCCGGCCCAAGCAGGGCCTGGCCCCGCCGGCCGCCGCCTCACCTCCTCGCTCTCGCCGCGGGAGCCGGCGGCCAGGCGGGAGACGCTCTCCAGCACCTCACAGAACTGCTCCAGGCTGACGGCCTCGTCGCCACGGCTGAGGCGCTCCTCCAGCCAGCGCACCAGAGTGCTGTGGTGCCGCGACACCAGCGACTCGGGCAACGCCGCTTCCCGCAGCCGCGCCGTGGCCTCCCGCAACCGGGCCTGGTCCAGCAGCACCTCAGCCGGAGGCAGCAGCGGCGCCGGGCTGGCGGCGGTGCCAAGCGGGAAAGGAGCGCCGGGTTGAGGCGCGGTGGCCGCCCCCTCCATGCCTTCCTCGGCGGCCCCCTCCTCCTCGTCCTCGCTGCTGTGGCTCGCCGCCGTCCCCATGAGCCCCTCGGAAGCACCGACGCTGCGACCCGGCGCTCGGCAGAGCCACTTGTCCTCCGCCTCCCCGCCGCTCCGCCCGGCCCGGCTTAGTCAGCAGCTTCCCGGCCCGCCGCACCTGTCAGCTCCGGCCGGCGGCGGCCGCGCCACACTGCCGCCAAGCGACACCCGGCGCCGCAAAACCCCGCCCCGGAAAGACACACAGTGCCGTCGCACCGCGCGACACTCGCCGTAAAGCGGAGCCGCGAAAGGGACAGCGTCCACCCAACGCGCGTACACCTGACCGGTGTTGGCCACGCTGCCGTGCGGCGAGCAAAACGTCGTGAAAGGCCCCATGTGGCGGGGCGCGGCGGCGGTGGCGGCGCTGCTGTGTCTGGGGACCGCCTGCCTGCTGGGACGCGGGTTCGATCCCCGCGCCTGGCTGCCGCTGCCCCGCGGCCGCCTGCTGAGCAGCGCCGAGCTAACCCGGTACCGCGGGGCGCCGGGCGAGCCCGGCCTCTACCTCGCCGTGTTGGGCCGTGTCTTCGACGTGGAGCGCGGCCGCAGACACTATGGCCCCGGAGGTGCCTACAGCGGCCTCGCAGGTACCTCTGGAGGGGCAGGGTTTGGGCTTGCCAGCGGGCTGGAGGGCCAGGCTGGGGCTCACCTCCTGCCCGTGTCCCGCTGGCCGCCCCACAGGGAAAGATGCCACCAGAGCGTTTGCCACCGGCGACTTCACCGCGGCGGGGCTGGTGGATGATGTGTCAGCGCTGTCTCCAGGCCAGCTGCTGGCCATCCAGAGCTGGCTGTCCTTCTACAGCGAGCACTACGAGTCCGTGGGTAGGTGGTTCAGTCGGGGTGGGCACAGAGAGGGAAACCTGCCTGCAGCACGGGGATGGGAGTCTGCGAACACAGCCTCTCCGAGGATGAAGGGATGTAAAGCTCATTTGGTTTTAATATTGGGCTGTGGCCAAGATCTGCCTGGTTTTGTCTTTAAATAACAAATTTAAACCCCGTTCGTTTTCCTGGCCTGGAAACACTGTGGTCTTTGTTGCCCTTCTCTGCCAGGGAAGCTGGTGGGCAGGTTCTATGATGAATACGGGGCACCAACAGAAGCTTTAAGGCAGGCTGAGGCTGCCATCGAGGAAGCTCTGAAGTTCCAAGCAGAAAGCGAGCAGAGGAAGCAGCAGTTTCCACCCTGCAACTCAGAATGGAGCTCTGCTGCGGGCAGCCGGTTCTGGTGCTCCAAACAGAGGTAAAATCTTGCCTTCCTGCTGTCATGCTTGGGCCCTTGGAACAGAGCATTTCCGACCTTCCTTTGGATGCCCTGAGCTTTGTCATTGCCTTGCCTAATAGAAGTGGCATAGGAAGATGTCCTGGCTCACTGTAGGCTGTAGGTGAGGTCTGCTGACGTCTTCACAGAAGGGCATCGGTCGGTCCTAGTGTGCTGAGCACTGGTATGGCTGGAACATGCCTGGCATGGTCCCTTGCTCTGTCTGCATGTATAGAATCACTCAGGTTGGAAAAGTCCTTTATGCTTATCAGTTACAGGCCTTAACCCGGCACTGCTGAGGCCACCACTAAACCATGTCCCTGGGTGACACACGTCTGACTTCACCACTTCCCTGGGCAGCCTGTTCCAATGCTTGACAACCCTCCCTGTGAAGGAATTGTTCCTCAGCTCCATCTAAACCTCCCTGGTGCAGCTTGAGGCCGGTTCCTCTTGTCCCATCCCTTGTTCCTTGGGAGCAGAGCCCAGCCCCTCCTGGCTCCATTCTCCTGTCAGGCACTTGGAGCCATCAGGTTCACCCTGAGCCTTCTCCATCTGAACCCCCCAGGTCCCTCAGCCCTTCCCCATCACACTTGGGCTGCAGGCCCTGCACCAGCTCCATTGCCCTGCTCTGGCCCCGCTCCAGCACCTCAATGTCTCTCTTGCAGTGAGGAGCTCAAAACTGAACACAGGATTGGAGGTGCAGCCTCATCAGTGCCCAGCGCAGGACAGTCCCTGCCCTGGCCCTGCTGCCACACTGATGCTGGTACAAGCCAGGATGCTGTTGCCCACCTGGGCACAAGCTGGTTTCTGTTCAGGGGGCTGTCAGCCAGCACCCCCAGGCTCTGCTTTCTGACAGGGCAAAGCCCACTGCCAAGGAGCAGTGGTGCAGTGCTCTGTGAATTGGAGTCCCTGTGTTTTCTCAGCCAGTCCAACAGCGGCTGTCAGCCTCTGCCCAGCCTGGGGTTGCACGGAGCTGCAGGCTGGGTTTCTCCAGCATGAGGCAGTAGAGGGGAACTCGTCTCACGTTGTAGGTGAAAGGCAAGTGATGGCTCCTGCCAGTCAGCACACTGAAGGGATTTTATTTCTGAGGCAGAAACTCTGCTGTCACACTGGAATCAAAATCAGGCTTCAGAATTTGCCACAGGTGCACGCAGTCCTCCTGTTCTCAGGAAAACAGGACAGAAATCCCGCTATTACCATCTGCTGCATTCAGACAGGGATGCAAGGATTAGCTCCTGCTCTTCAGTTTCACAGTGTCTCACAGGGTGCTGCCCCAACAGTTTTCACTTATATCCACATAAAACTGAGCGTGAGCTTTGAATAGTCGTTTCCTGCTTGGCCTGTACACCTCTCTCAGTTTAGGGACTGTTCTGGTTGAAGACAAAATCATTCCACAGACCACACTGCAAAATGCTTAGGCTTCATTTCAGTGCACCAGTAGCACTGGGAGATCTAGCTTCTATGTGTGAATGAGCTTGGGTGCAGCCTTGGGACTGCATGTTGTGTGGCAGTCACTTGTGTAAAGGTTTACAGGCTTAAAAGGGGCAGTAGTTAGGGGATCAGGCAGTTGTGGAAGTACTTGAGACTTGGGTTTTTTTCTTTCTGGCCTAGTTCTTGGAATCTTTGTGTTCAGTCAAGGCACAGAAGGTGGCGTGTGGGGATCTGTGAGCAATTAGCTACACCAAAAAAGGCATTTTTGCTATTAGACATGCTGTGCTATGTAAGGCTGTGATTCCTTTTCCAGCAATAGAAACACAGGAAGCAGTTGGTTGCTCCCAGAAGGTGAGAGCATGTGAAAACTAAGCACTGTGAAAACTAAGTTCAGGCCATGGGTTTCTGAAGTGCAGCTGATAAAATGAACCAGAAAGCTGAGATGTTGGGAGTCTGCCTCAGTAGGTGTGTCTTTAGTTCTGACTCTCCCAGATTATCCTAGGCTTTTATCTACTGATTCTCAATTCACTGGGAAGCATTTTACAAGGGCCTTTAGGGGCAGGACTAGGGGGTAGGGACTGTAGTGACAGGACAAGGGGTAACGGGTTCAAACTTAAACAGGGGAGGTTTAGATTGGATCTAAGGAAGAAATTCTTTCCTGTTAGGGTGGTAAAGCACTGGAATGGGTTGCCCAGGGAGGTTGTGAGTGCTCCATCCCTGGCAGTGTTCAAGGCAAGGTTGGATGAAGCCTTGGGTGGCATGGTTTAGTGTGAGGTGCCCCTGCTTATGGCAGGGGGTTAGAACTGGATGAGTTTTAAGGTCTTTTCACTCAAACTGGTTTGGGATTCAGTGTCTTTCATGGGTTGGAATTGTGATTTACTTTTCCATTCTCAGTGGGGGAGTGAGCAGAGACTGGACCGGTGTCCCTCGGAAGCTGTTCCACCCGGGCTCCAAGGGCAGCCGCTGCGTGTGTGTGAGGACAACTGGTCCCCCGTGGGGGCAGCCAGACTCCACTGAGCACCGCGACAGAGGGGACCTGGATAACCCTCACTTGCAGGAATACAGTGGTTGCCCTCCCCTGGCACAGCAGTGTGTCCTGAAGGAGTGACTCCCAGGGCTGGATTCCAGGCTGCTGTTAAGAGCCCTGCAGCAAAACGAGCTTTGTATGGGCAGCTCCAGATGTGTTCCTCTCCATCTGCACGAAGGCGGAATAGCAACCTCACATAGTGACTCTTTAACGTGTGGAGATGGAAGCACTTCAGCCGAATTAGTGGCTAAACAATCAGTAATGGGATACTTTCTTAGTGCTTCATTCTGATGGTATTTTTACATCTGGCAACAAACTGCAAGATGCAAAGCCTGAATTATACTTCGCAACTGATTCCTTGTGCAGATGATATTGTGCAATGTATTGTGTTTTAAGGCAGCGAGGTTGCGAGCACAGGAACTGCTGCAGCATCTCTGACCCCAGTTTACACACAGTCCACCCACCAGTCATTTGAACTCCGCCTGCTGCATTGTAGTGCTTGTACTCCTTCCCAGTCAATTGATTTATTCCAAAGTTTAAAGGTAGCAGGAAGAAGCCTGAATAGCTCCTATAATTAAAGTAGGTAGTATCTGGGGACTTGTACAGCTTGGTTACACGCAAGCTTTATCAAAAACTTGGAGTACAGAAGGCAAAGGTCAGAACTGTGTTCCCTCATTTAGTGTTTGTATTAGATACTGTGCAACAAAGATACTTGGAGCCACCCATGAGGATCCTTGTTTAATATTAACCTCACCTTCCTGCTCCTGTGATTCACTGCTTTCCGACTACTCAGATGAGGAGCTGGTACTTCTCAATATCTGATAATAAAAGTAATGTGGCAGCATGATCATCCTGCTGTAATCTGCCTCCTGCTTCCATGACAGCTCCTCCTGCCTGGTATGTGCCCTTCAGACTACAACCCAGGGCTGGGTGTATCCTCGCACAGCCCAGCTCCATAAAGTCTGTACAGATTTTATCATAGCTGGCGAAATTCAGTGATATAAGTGACTCCCAAAAGAGCAGAGCAAGTTATTACCATTCCTGTGTGGGGTTGAAAGGGACAAGGAAGCACCTGCAGAGGGTTTAGGCATTGTAAATCCCCAGGTGCAGGGAAGCAGTTGCTGTTCTTCTAAGAATCCACTGTTACAATCAGTTTCTGATGTAGCTGCAGTCTTGAGAGACACAGATTGCACAGAATCCAGCAGTGGCAAATATGTGCTGAGCTGTGTTCAGTTCTTTTCCTTAAGGCAACTGCCACCTATGTAGAAAGAGCTAGAAGGCATTTATAAACCTAAGTTTTGAACTACTGCCACCTCTGAGGAGCTGAGTTATTAGTTCATAACTGGGTGAGCTCACAGGCAGCCTGGCAGCATTGGTTTGGAGTAGTCCCTTCCTAGCAGCAACAGCAGGTCATGCAGTGATGTTTATAGATGAGGCTACAGCTGTGGATGGGACCACAGAGCTGGGATGCCTGAGCACTATGCAGATAGTGCTGGAATGCTGCAGGGATGGTTCTTATCTTAAGAGCCACACCAAAACCAAATACACTGCTGCAGAAAGGAAAGACAGGATGGTGCTGCTTTAACTTCAGTTGGTTAAAAACCAATTCACAGCTTATTCCATGGTAGTGTTTGGTAACATTACAGGGGGAGTTTGGCTTGCAGTAGAGATAAATCACCTATTAAAGCAAACACAGAGATGCCCTCAGGCACCTGAAGTGTTCCAAAAGCTCAGCTCCTTGCTCCTAGGGTAGAAAAAGGTGGGAAAGAATAGTGACACTTACACAGGGGTCAAGTGCACAGAGGCAGTGCTCTAATAAAGCTCACCATTCACCCATACTTCAATAAGTTTTATTAATAAAAGACTAATGCATCACAATCTCACCAAGACGGTTTGGCAGGTTCCACTATTGCACTGAAGCTTTCCTTCTCCTGAAGTAAAGCTGCAGCAGTTCACCTCTTCCAGGAGGCCAGGCTGCTCACCAGTGTGCAGCTGAGCACACCAAGACTATGTTATCCACTGAAGTGGATCTGAGCTGAGAAGTGACTTACTCCATGAACGAGCTCTGGCCTGTAGGAAGTCAGGATTGTTTCACAGGAATGATTACAGGTAAGTCTAGTATAAGGCATTGGAGATGACTAGGTGGTATAAACCAGAACAGTTGTAGCAGTTCCCCAACATCAAAATGAGTACCTACAGTAACCTCAAAACAAGGAATACAAGTTGTCATGTGCTGTTGTGTCACAGCCCTAGTTTTCCTTGTGCCTTGTAGTGGACAGCTCGCAGAGGAACAGCTGTCTTTACAGGACAGACTTTCTGAACAAGGTTTTCTACCTCACGATGCATGATCTAGTTATGCATTTTATTACAAGTAGAATCATTACACAACAAAGTAATGCGTATTGTAAAAATACATTTTTACAATGACTCCAGACAAACACTGCAGATAAAAACGCCATTGTTCTAAGACTCCCTTTTCTCTTATTTCAGAGGGTATTAGAATGCTCAGAGTTATTTGTCGCTTGTACAAGCTTTGATTTTTCTAGAGACAAGTTTGCTGCAGTACCAACACTGCTGGTTACAGGAGGAGGACTTGCCTATTAGTATTTGATCTACACAAAAATCCAGCATCGGCATCCCATATTGTTACAGGTTAATTTAGAAGCACTATGCAAGAAGTTGTACAAGCCAATGACAGAGAGTCATTAAGGCATCTGTCAGCTTTTAGCCAGCAGCTTGCTCTGCTGTGTTAGTACCTTCAACACCAACATTCTCACTCCACTTAGTGGTGTGAAACAGTGACTACACCTTTTTCAGATACACTACACTTGAATCCAGACCAGGTTTTGTGCTTGTGTAAGAGTGCTGGATGACTGTAATCCAAAGGAATCCAGGCTCAGGACAAAAAGCTACAGTATGAACCACCACAGACTTCCCATGCAACTCTGCTGCAGTGCCCACAACCTGGTCAGACAGCCTAACTTCCTGGGACACAAGTTTGTCTTCCATTCGCTCTCTTGTTTAACACTTGGCAGACTTGAGTCCTAAGTTAATACCACTTAAAAGAAGCACGAGTGATTGGAGGGGCGTTTGGTCACAACTGTACTATGCTACAAAAGGAAGAGCAGTTCTTTACAGAGTTAGAAATGTAATGACCGCTATTGCATTACCAAGTGCCTCTGTTCACATTTGTACCCTGCAGCAGAGCATTGGCAGCAAAACTCCCCATAAACATCAAGGGTCAGAGTTTGGGCCAATACTAGGCAGACCACATGAAGGGCTGAGCCCCACCAGCTGTGTGCTGGGCTCTTCAGCTGAACTAGAAGAGAACAAACTTGGATTTTGGTTCGAGGTGTGAGCTTTTTCCCTTTAACTGGTAAAAAGCTATTTAAAGTTGGCTGGAAGGAAACTATCTCAAAGGCACTTTAACATGATCAAATTTGCTGAATTTAGTTCCTTGAAACTCAATGAACACTTCAGGCTCTGTGTTAGTTTATGACTAACTCTTTCTTTCAGATTTCAGTAAGAAAACTTGTAGTGTTGGCTGCAAACAGCACACAAGGTGCATTAGATGTTGTTTCCCTGATCTCTCCTAGAGCTTCAGGCAGTTACAATTAACAGTCTATGTCAAAAAGAACAACCAGCCAGCCTTAAACCTGCCGCTCAGTTTGGCTGAATTTTCACAATATCTACATTTTTGATAATTTAAAAGGTTGTTTATTCTGTCAGGACTGAGCTCCCTGTTCCCCTGCTCCTTCCACCATGGAGTCACCAAAAATGTGATGTTTAAATGGTTCAGACATTGCATGTTGTGTGGTTTTCCAATGAAGATAAAGTCCTTGGGCTCTACCTCTTTCAGTACTGTGAGCACACACTTAGCAGTCCACATCACGACAGCTCCCAACCAAGGAGGAAGTTAGCACATGATCACAGGATACAGTACAGTCAAGACTCACCAAATGCACTTTCTCTCCATCTAGAGACTTGCAACCAGTGATAGATGCTCTGAAACATAAGAAAGCAAGAGACTAGAAATTCAATGCCTTCCATCGTCTATTTCACTGATAAAACCAAACTGTAGCCTGCAGTTGGCTGCTTCAGACACCATTATTTTCCACCTCATGCCCCTAGAGTATTATTCCAGGGATGCACCACTTGTAACAGTGTTCGAGACCAGTTGTGTCACCCAGGGCATTCTCCTGCAACACGACAGCAGCAGACATAAAACAGCAATGCAAATTTCTATTATCATCCATTATTCTTCTCTAGTGTTACAAGAGTGAGATTCCAGTTATAATATATGCATATTGGAAGATCAAAGTGCAGATCAAGTGAGACTTGATGTGAAATTCATCGTGCAAATGTCAGCAATTACACCCTCCTCTACCCTTTGCTTGTACAAGTTTGAAGAAAAACCTCAAGCAAGTCTTCCATGAAAGCAGCAGTCTGGTTCATCATCCCATCTTCCTCCTTAAGACTGATAAGTCACTATTTCAAATAGGGCAATGTGTCACCAACTTGTCCATATCGTACACTAGAGATAACAGTCATCAAATAAATGCACATTCATGGACCAGAGATGAGGAATGCAGAGTTGAGTCTCAACTGGGATAAAACCAGCCTTAAAATGGCATGTAGCTGACTGAAGCCTTTGCCCACCAAATCACAACCCTGTCTATCAGCAAAGTACTTTCCTGTTTCCTAGGTATTGTGGTGGTGGATTTTTACAGATTCAGCATGTTTAAGAGAGCGCAATGAGCCTAGATTAAAATACTGCAGCTTAATCTAAATCTCTGGCACTGCACCACCACTTCAGCATCCTTCCTCCAAGGCCAGAGGCTTAATGCTAATAGGAAGCCTCCATATACACCACCGCTCACCAGCAACCCTGCTAAAAATGGACCCATATTTAGTGTCTAGAGGTGCAGCACATTCTACACTGGTAGCATTACTGAGGCTCCTGCAGCAGTTAACCAGGGTCTCCAAGCCAAAGGAAAGTGCTACTTTCCCTCCTGGGATTCATAATGCACTTCAGCATTTATTGCTGTAACGAGAGTTCCACTACTGAACCAGTATTAGTGTTTCTCCATTTAGCAGATGCCTAGTTAGGCCCTGTAGCACAGTTACGTGCATTTACACAAGTTTCATGAACTGGAAGGACTAGCAACATAAATATGAAAGTGCAACGAAGACTTGGACAGTTCTGGCAGGTATGAGCGAGAGGATTCACTGGCTAAAACAATGCTGCACTTCTCTTGAGCATGCTAAAGCTAATGAGACATTTACTGAGGAGGTATCAAGCTGTGGATCTGCAATTCTGACTGCTTTGCATCAGATGTTGTAAAGCTTTCTGTTGTAAGGCCACAATTCTTGAGCTATACTTGGAACTACCCCATTTTTGAAGAGTTTCTCGAAATGAACAGCAGTTGCACCAGCTCAGTCGAGCTTCACAGGAAGTCTTCTCAAGAGAAAGGGAACATTTATCTTTAAGACAAAGCAAAGAAAGATACCTGGTTACCCTGAAACTTAATGCCAACCTCTACTAAGCAGCCCAAAAGCCACAGGACTTAGTAGAGTTGCTTAGTGCAAAGCACCATGTCAAGGACAGACCTGTTTTATGTCAATTCAAACATCAGCCTAGCAATGTGAGCTTCCATACCCCACGGCAACTAGAAAGGGTCTAACTTCTTTTGTCACTTAATTCCAACGCTCCGCTCGAATTCCTAGTGAAGTCTATCACAGCCCAATACATTTACAGTCATACAAAGTCATTTATACCAGAATATATCGTATCAGGGTCCTTAATTAGTTCAGTCTAGTGCAGAAGACATGTATAGGCCTCCTCTTCCCTATCCAGAGGGCTTGTAAGCAGAGCTGCTGTCAGGAGCACTGACTGGGAATCCCTTTACTTCCACAGCATACTAGGAGACTCCTCCCAGAGTGAGGACATCAAAGCAGATGTTGCAAACTCGAACTGGCTTGTTGAGATCAAATTTTATGATAGGAATCTCCTTTGTTGAGCACTTATGGCAGAGCAGGCGTCCACAGTGTCGGCTGTTGATAGAACAGTGGAGAAAAGTGAATTCACGCAGAGAGAACACCGGGGTTTTACTGTTTGATATTCTTTAGCAACGACAGTGTCACTAGAAAGGTACAGTAGCAACTGAGATGCTGTATTTTTCTTACATCTTTTTATATCTCTTATTTAATAATTAAATCCTAATGCCTAAAACCCCATACTGGTTATGTACTAGTCACTCACCTAGCACTACTTCAACTGATGCACGTGTAGTTTTCTCTGGAACACTGGCCAGAAAGAAAAATCTGAGTTTAACATCCACCTAACCCAGCACAACTTATAGAAGATCAGACTAGTTAAGAAAATGCAATTTGTGTCTACACAAGAGCAACTCATGTCAGCATCTTCAGTCACTCCCACATTACACACAGCACCCCTATCCTACACTGGCAGTAGGTGCCCAGATCTCTTATCTCTCAGATCAAGTCAGCCCCACTACTGTAACAGTGCTCCAACCCCCCTTTTCTGCTTAAGCGAGAGCTTAAGCTGGCCTCTGGGGAGACAGGTAACAGTAACTAAGGGCTATAAACCTTGCTCAGCAGCTGAGGGCTAGTTGAGCATGCAACAACTGAAATACAGCTGGTTATGCAAATGTAACTAAGCCAGTCACCCTACTTCATAGACAGCCCAGGGCTTGCAGAGCTCTCCCACACAGCAGCAGGCTGTGTGCCAGGCTTGCCCCTTGAGCATGGATACTTCTCAACCTCAAGAGAATCCTTATTGCATTAGAGACTTGGTAAGCGAACTGGAAATAAGCATGCTGAAACTTGGAAATCCTCACTAAGGGATATAAAGGATTGATTGTGCATATATAATCCTTTAGACATAAACTGTTGATCAAGCCTGGGACTAAGTCTGGATCCTGACACACCTGAATTACTCTGAGAAGTTTAGAACTAAGGGGCTCCTCTCTCAATTCCGTATTCCCAACAAATAAGGTACTATTTTAGATTATTATTATTATTATCATCAGATTACAAGTAACTGATCTAGGACAGGATGGGATGTTTCAGCTGGATTACTGATGATACACCTACATTAACATGAAAGTTTCCTAAACTACCAGAAGGAACCAGCATAGCTACATTTGGAAGAGGAATAAGTTTCCCTTCTAAGCACAGCAAGATGTGTCACATTACCAGTGATGCTTTCTTGTTGTGACTCCAAATTTGGCAGTGCATTCATAGCAGTTGGAGCCATCACACCAGGGAGGTTCTTTTGTCAGCATATCTGTCAGAGGCAAAAAAGTAAAGGTGAAGGGGCTCAAACACCTTGAGTACATTGTATCGTTAAGGAAGTTTCTTCCAGTTTTTGGTTGGATCCAGTATAATTCATTTAACTACTCCTGTAGTAGCTGCAGTCTTGGTTGTAGACAACAGTTGCTTTCAACGCTGCATTACCCACAACTATACAGCACAAGTTCAAAAGCAGAATCTAGGTTTTGGGCTACATTAGCTATGACACCAGCCAGGAGTCTCCATGTCTGTCCTTTCAGAAAAAGTAATATTCGACAGGTCTGCATTGTGCAACTTCAGTTGATCATGAGAAAATTTACTAGTTCTATCCCCCATTTAAAGTACCAGAATATTCAGTGCACTCCCTCTGGAACTGCTGTCATCTAAGACAAATATTCTGAGTTCCTTCCTCCTCTAAAGTCTCTCAGAAGCACAAGCTGAAAGCCCTTTCCAACTGCAACAAGTAGTACTTACCCAGCAATCTGAAGAGAAGCTGTTTTGTAGCAACTTGGTAGTTGAAGATATTGACTCCTTGATTATTATTAACTCCAAGACGAGCCCCAGCTCTCACTATTGCACGACACAAGTTAGCATTTCCCTTCATGTAAGCCAACAGGAGCACTGAAAAATAAAAGCCAGATACTTCCCTGCTAACAGAGCAGTAGGTGTTGTGTTACACTCAGTGTTTGTATCTTACTGTATTTAACGCATCACTGCAAATCATTCCAGCTTTAAAAGTGACATACCATGAAAAAAACTTGAGTGACTTTCAAGTTCAACAGCCACTGAATCTTACCCACCTGTGTTTCCTTCAGCATCAGGTTTGTCCAGAGGGTATTCTGGCATGCATTCCAAGAAAAGGTCACAAATGGCTGCTGCATTATCTTTCCCATATTGTCCCAAAATATGCATCGGTGACTGGCCTCTGGGGAAAAGAGTTGGTTATCCTTAAGTTCTGTTTACTACTACAATTACTGATCCACTCTTTTTGTCTTTGAGTTTGGTTCAGACTTAAACAGGGCTATACTTAAGTAGCTTAGTGCATCGTACACAACCGCCTGCTTTAGCTTCCTTTTCTTGGTATACATCATTTCCTCACAACATACACAGCACACTCTGCTCACTTCACAGTAACATCGGTGTAGAAACGCTATAATTTAATCTAAAACCTTGGGGTTTTTTATCTAGTCATACCAGCACATATTTTAAACCAGACTGTAGTCCTTTTAGTCTGTTAAGGCTATACTGATTACCTGATATTAAAGGCTTCTGCATCTACATTGCACTCTGTGAGCAGGACACGGATATTGTTTAGCCGGCCATGCATCACTGCCAGATGAAGAGCTGAAAAGTCAAAGAAGTTCATGTCAGCAGTAATGACAGTCTGATAAAATTAAGCACTCCCCTTCTGCTTCCCCCACCTTCCCTCTCCAAAACCTCTTCCACCAGCTTTGATTTCTTGGACTTTCATGCCTTTTCACCTTTGATAAGTGAGCCCATTCAGTGGGCAATCTCTACCACTAGGAGACATCATGAACAGACTTAATGAACTGTTTACAGCTACTTGTAGAACTTTAAGAGTTTACCATTATTTCCATTTTCATCTACAGCTGCAAAGTCTACTCCATTCTCCAGAAGGACTGAACAAATTGTGGGCAAATCCTGCTGGGCTGCTAAGTGAAGAGCAGTCTGCCGGTGCTTAGTCAGTTCATTCACCTGAGCACCTGCAAGCAGCTGTGGAGATGCAAGAAGGAATATGTTCAAAGATGCTTTCTGGGCTATTAGCCAACAGTTTATTTATGTGAACGAAGCACACACAACTCCATTGTACAGAGATACTTCTAGGCCTCCAGCATACATAAATGCTATCGTTACTCAGCTGCTGCAGCTTGAGTTCATGTTCAAATCTGCAGAAAGCACAAAGTAAGGGCTCCTCCTTTGAAGTGAGCCATGCTACCTAGTGATTGCTGCAAGTCAAACATGCTCATACGAAGGCTACCGATGCAGCTCAGCTAACAGCAGATGCCGAGGGAATTTTATGCAAGTCAGTTGTGTTTCAGGAACAGTGGTGTCACCTTCAGCTGACTTCTCCAGCCTACAGGCAACACACATTAAGGCAGAATGTGCATTTTTAAGTTGAGGAAAAGTGACTCTGATACATACCAGATTACGCACAATGATCTCTGAGCCAGCTTGCACAGCCAGGTGGAGAGGTGTTAGTTTGGAGGCATCCTGGACCCGAGAGTTTACATTAGCCTGTACACTTATGAGGAACAGCACACTCTCAATGTCTGAGTTCTGAACAGCTACATGTAGGAAGTTCCGACCTTTGTTATCAACCTGTGGCAGAAAGGGCACATGGAATGAAAACCGTCCTACTGTAGAACAGTAAATCATTACATAGTAGGACCTATTTTCACTAAGATACTCTCTTGACTTGAGGTGAGCTGTAGTCTTGTTCCTTCTACTCTTTGATATTAGAAACTTGATAGATGTGATATTAAATTATCAGCTAAAACGGACCACTTTAGTCTGCTTCAGACTACCTTATTCCTGCTTTATAACCCTGTCATTTCCTGACCACACACTGGAGAGTATTATGGCAGACAGAAAGTTAACAGCTGCTGGAGTTAAGCACTGAGCAGCAGTTAATGGTAAAACTCAGTTACATGAAGCAAACTTGAGTCAATCTGGCAGTGAACACTAGAGAAGGAAGCAACATGCAATCCTGCCACACTGATGCAGTGTGTTCTTTTTTTACTTTAACACCAAGTGCACGTTGTTGTTCATTCCTGCTTTGAAGCTGATGTTAAAGCGTATTTGGGACTGGCTGTATTTTTAACCATGTTTTAGATATATTACAAGAGAGCTCACTAAGCACTCAAATACTTTACGAGTAATTAAACTTACACAGGATAGGAAGAAATTCCTGAAGAGCTGCCGGAAGTGTCACACCAGCAGCCTGCAGATACAGTTGGATTTTTTATAGTTCAGCATTAGGTCTATTATTGAACTATTTTAGCTCAGGGTTTCCATTTTGAACTGCTTCAGTAGATCATTTTTGAACTAGTCAAGCACAAGAGTAGGGTTAGAACTTTCTCCTTAAATACACATATGCCTGTTCCTCAATTTAGTACTGAGGAGATAAGGTTTGATGAGACACTATCACTTGATGTTCTTGCTCACACATAGCACATACACCCCTACAGTTCCCTAATAAATCCTGCAACAGAAAACTAGCATCTGGCAAATGTCATTCCATGTGAAGCCACTAAAGGATAGCGCAGAATCTGCTTGTGGAACTCTTGTTACCACAAAATAGTGCAGTAATTCCACTAGCATGCTTTGAAAGCTCCCATCTTACCTGTTCAGCAGCTCCTGGTTCCCTCTTCAATATTGCTTCAGCTGCTTTATTGTTTTTATATGTCATAGCACAAGCAAAGGGGGTCATTCCTTGCCTGTCACGGACATTTAGCTTAATATCTGGATGTGAAATCATAAGCTGAATGATAACATTGTGCTGGTTGCTAATGGCAACATGGATTGGAGTTCTTCCTTCTGCATCCTAGAAGGAAACCAAGAAGTTTGTTATATGGAGATTGAGTAACATACAAGTCATTTCCTCAACTTCAGATTTAGGGAACTGATTGGTTCTGCTTTGGGATAGGACACCAAACAGTTGCAGTGGGAGCTCAAATCCACACTATAAGCAAGATAAATTGTTATCCATTTCTCAAATTGGTTGACCTCAATCCTGTGTTATACAGCCATTTGAGTACCTCAGAGTAACATGTCCCATGTACGCAGACATTTTGGGGGCAGAGGTAAGCATTCACATTTAAGTTAGCAAACTCAAATAAGGTGTTGAGTCACTTGTCTGTCTCAAAGCAGCGGTTTACAGCCATGGCTGCTTTGTGACTGTGTGTTCTATCATTCATTTTGATGTCATTTTCAATAGCATCAGGACCTACAAGTGTTCTGCATTCATTTATTCTGTTGCTATTTCTCAAGCTTTTGTTTAAGGATTACAGTGTAATTAAAGATGAAGCATAGCTCATTATGTGTCACCTCAGTTCACTCAGTAACAGCAGACACTTCCCAATCATACTAACAAAGTAGAGTATTCTGAGGTTTTACACTGTAGCCGCTCTAATGATTAACTGCAGCAAAATACAGCCCTGCTTCTGCCTTTAATTCACACTTGGGACAGAGCAGTTCATTCCAATCACTACATCAGAAAGCTCATACTGCAAGAAGTTTTCTGTATCATTTGTCTTCCTTCAGTATAGCTTCTTGAATTAACCCATCACATGGACAGATAAACACTAGATCTGGTAAAAAGGGACAGGAAAGTACACAGCTGAGAAGAAAGTTTGGTTTTGCTATATTAGAGGTGACGAACAAAAATCAAAAGGAATTGTGCACAATTTCTTTACATACCTGAGCATTGACATTGGCACCAAACTCCAAAAGGCACTGGATCACCTCTTCTAGTCCCCAGCAGGCTGCCAAGTGTAAGGGTGTCTGTCCATCATGAGCTTCTTCTTCTCCTTCTCCATTAGGGCCTGGCTTTCTGGGACTATTCACATCACAACCACTAAACCAAACACAATACAGTCAATTTATTACATGCAATCCAGATTTAAACTGTGCCCAACAAGGGTCAGAAAAAAGTTTACAAGATCTGATCCAGCAACTGCTGACACATTCTACAAAAGCACAAGTTCCTGGTTTAAGTTTGACTCTTACCATCAAGAACATGATGGTAATATAGGTAACAGAGTGTATCTAAGATTAGTCATACTTTCGTAAGTGTCATCCACCCACCAAAAGTCTAATGAAGCACACACCTGTTACTGGCTCAAAATAGCATTCAGTTAATTTATTCCAGGAAAATACACACATGCACATTAGAAGGTTTGTATTTTAGAAGGGGGCTGACCTGCGAATAAGAAAGCATGCTATCTGTTCACTGTTTTCATCAATAGCTCTATGAAGAAGAGTTTGTAAGCAGCCACTTGGTCCTGACCCCCAACAGGTTGAATCACAGCCATGCCTAACCTGGAAGGAGAAGCACAATGAGGCAGTGAAGGGTATTTAATGTCTCCAGCGGGTTCCTACTACTTTATGAAGTCCTTGACAGATGTTTCTGAAACATTACCCCTCAAAGGCAGAATCTGAGATGCTCTATCTATTCTTATGACAGATAAGGCCCATTTACTTGCTTTTCTATTCATTCAGCTAAACAGTTTTTTCTAGGTACTAAATTTCTAGTATTTGTATGCACAAGTAAGTAGTTCTGTAGTAGAAAGACTTGCTCCACTCCTTTACAAACTATTTACAAGGTTTATGAATGAGTAGATTCAGTGTTGACTCCATAAGGACTCTTATCCAATACCAGCACAAAGGGTCAAGTACAGTTACAAGAAGTATTTCTCAAGTCATTAGCACAGCCTTTAAATAGCTGTCTCTAGCAGACAATAAGTGAATATCAGAGACAAAGCTCTCAAGTATTTTCCTAATGAAGGAGACATAAGGATGTCTACTTGCATCTTAGATCTCCTGCTGGATCACCTATGCCTGAAAGTAAATAGTGTTACAAGCATAAGCCTTTAAAGGCCTTCTTGATGGAACTTTAAGATGCAATAGAAGCCAGCACATCCTCTAAAGCACATATAGGAGTGTTCAGTATTACTCTGGAAGCTGCTCATGGTACAGACTAATGTTTTTAGTAGATCCTTACTCCTTCCAGGATTGGGAATCCAGATAATTTAATTATATTATTATTATAAATTTAGTATTATTAATTTTATTTAATTACTTTTATTACAGCAGTTGCAAGATATTTGGCTGTGCAGACTAGTGTTTATAAAAGATTTCACAAGTAAAAGGAACTTTTGGTGAAGAAAAACTCCTAGAAGTTAGTGATATAGAACTACTCTGTTCTTTCCATGCATTGAGTTCAGTTTTGCTGGTGCCCCCTTTGTTGCTAGCAAGATGCACAAAAGGGAGGCTAAATTAAGTCATCTGACAATCTTACCAGAGTTGATGCAATATCTTCCAGGTTATTCTCTAAGGCAAGCCATAAAGGAGGATTTCCTTTCTCATCTGGCACAGACATGTCTGCTCCCCGGGTACAAATAGCATCAACCACAAGAGGGAGCTGGTTTTTTATAGCCAGCTGCAAGGCAGTCCCTCCATCCTGTGTTCTGCAATAAGAACAGTTCGAAGTGTGTTACTACTGCATTACAAAGTAAGGCCTCGTATGACAGTAGTTTATTGGCAAAGCCAAGAATTATCTCCTCATGTGTATTTTTACTGTTAAGACCATAACTCTACAGCCAACCAAATGCACCGTGCTAGTTTTTCATCACAGCTATGTAGCTTACCTTCCCTCTCTCCCTTTAGTAAAGTTTGAGAAGCATGTTAGTGTTCTTAGCTCAGAGACACTATCACTTCTTGAATTGCTGCCATTATTTGATCAGAGTGCCTTCAGAGCAAGCCCACTGCCCCAGAAGCAAACAGGTATGCAGTGTAGTAACACCCAAGCAACAGTCAAGTAACAACTGTTAAAAAGCTGCAGTTAGAACAGCATTATTAGGCAGTTTGTGCCCATGATACCCACCACAGTATAGCTTGCCAAATGTAAAAGACAGCCTATCAGCCACGTAAGCAGATAACTGTTTTGTTAAGTCTAGTATTTTGTCTAGTTGATACTCAGGAGGCAAGTTCTACTGGGATCTTGCTGCTAGAGCTACATCTGATTGATTAGTTTAGATGGTAGAAAACATGCAGTTCCAACAAGCCAGCAAACAGATGAGGCTAAAGTTCAGTACCATCTCTCTCGGACTTAGAAGTCTGTAACAGAGGACTCTGTTGTACCTTGAGTGAAGGGACACCTCCCTCTGCAACCTGAATATGAGGTACTGAACTACAGAGCTATACATGTATATAGCTCCCATTTCATATGTGTAATTCCTCAGCCATAACTAATGCCCAAAAAAAAAACCTCACCAAATGCATAACTATGTGCAAATTATGATTGGAAAACAACTTCAAGCCATTATATAAAGACAGTCATCACTACCAGCCCCTAAACACATAGCCAGTTAAGATCTTACCTGACATTTATATCTGCCTGATGTTCCAGCAGAAACAGTGCACTCTTGCTGTCTTGTCTCTGTATTGCCATATGTAGTAGCGTCTGTCCATCTGACATTGTGTCATTAATGGATGCCCCAGATCCAAGCAGCTGGGCTGCTATTGTGTGCATGCCTAAAGAGTTATAGCTTGTTAGTATTTTACCTTCAGTTCCATAAAATAGAGACACTGAAGATTACTAAAGCTTCAGTCTTTCCACCTCCAGAAATACAGCAAGAGATACAATGAATCCATAAGCTGAACCAATTCATGAAGCTACCTAACTTGAATATTCATTTATAGACTTATTATTGATTACTGAGTACTTTTTGTCTTGCTTGAAGACACAAGATATGGTGTGGTATACAGCAGTTTTCCATTAGTTCTGCCAGCCTAGTTGTAGTAGAGTTCTCTTTAACACGACCTAGCCTATTCCTTCCTACCACTTCAGACTTTTGTCCAACAAGCATTACCTTTGTAAGCTATTCCCCTGAATATTACTGTACAAGATGTTTAGCTTAGTTCTTCCTCCTTTTTCCCAGAAGCAGATAAGAAGAATGGTAGAGAGAAAACTACACTGTTTCCTTTCACTGGAAAAGCAACTGAAAAGCCTGGACAGTGAAGATATTTGTTACACATAGATGACATCCAGAACTCCCATACAGAGCAACATCACTAAGCATTCTGCCTCATCTCTTAAGTCCAAAGTATGAGAAGTCATCCCCCATATGATGCTGTTTCCAACCCAGCAGAACCAAGCTTAAATTGATTCAGTGATGACCACATCTTTTGACAACATCCTGATACTATTAAAATATTTTTGCTTGCAGCAAGTAGCACCTAGCTTTCCCCAAATCATTCCCTAACGTATTCCAGACAAGAAAGCATCTTCTGAATCAGTATTTCAAGTTCCATTCCCCTTAAAAAATACAAGCAGCTCACCTTCCCTTTCTGAAGTCACCATTACTATATTAACCAGCATCTAGAACAGTTAACCATGAACAAGCAATACAGTGATGTGATACAAAAGCTAACCAGGGAGCTCACAGTGGAACACATTATAGCTTCAGTATCATCTTGGTTTCAAGGCACATACCTGTCCAAAGAGCCAATCCCAGCACAGTCTGGTCTCTTGAGTCCTTTAAACTAAAGTCAGGAATAATTTGCAAGTTGTTGGTAGCATGAAGAGCATTAGCTGCAAAACAAAACGAAAAAACAAAACCAAAGCATAAAGGAATTAGATCATTCTTGTACTTGACCTGCAGTTGCACACTGAAAGCTGCCTGAATAGCAAGGTCACATTTTGAAGTAGACTGTCCCTTTAGCAATCAGTTTGAAGGATCCAAGCAAGATACCTTCAGTTTCCCAAATGTGGTAGGGTTCAAGTACTGTTGCCCCTACTGCCTAATCCTAATGCTACTACTAAAACACATTCACATTTCTATTAAGAGGCTTAACCTGTCCCCTTTCTACCTTTATTACCATGTAAAATGCCATATAGAAAGCTCTGAGTGAACAGTGGAGGCTGCATTGCAAGACAATGACAGCATCCCTCCTCAGCTCCCTGGGATGAAGCTTTTCCCAGTTCACCTACTCCCTTCTTAATCCCACTTATGACAGGAGACAAACTCCCTTCCTGCTTCTAGAAAGGAGAAGCTGAACTAGTTGCATTTAATAAAATTACATCTGCTAGAGTTTCAATACTCCAGTCTCCACTGTACTATAATACTAGCATTATTCTGTACAAAATTCTCTTTCTCAAAGAGCAGAGGGAGGCAGAAGTCTTGCCACAGAAATACACCTTTATCTGTTTCTGATTCCAGCACCTACCCGAACCAAATGCAGAGGAGAATTTTGAAAGATCCATGGACAAGTTAATTTTCCAGTCTTAAGAAGCAGATAATTTGAGTTTAAGACTCTGCTCAGGCAGTCTTATTAATTGCTCTACTTAATGTTTAAAGGAAGACATTCTTTATTAGGAATTCATCAAAACACGGTTTAGATGCCACCCTGACAACTGATCTACTACAGTGTGAACCAGAAAAAACCTACCTTTTTGTTCCAGGATGACAGACACCACATCTGGGTGATTGTAAGCAATAGCCATGTGAAGGGGAGTTTGCAGATAAACATTCTCTGCTGTTGGAGAAGAGGCATCCTTCTGACCAAGCACTGCTTCTGCTGTCTGAATGTTTGGATTGGCTCCTTGTTGCAGAAGTTCTGCTGTCAGGTTTGCTAGGCCATGCCTACAGGCTGTATGCAGTGGTGTTTCTCCCTTTAATAAACAGGGTTTATTATTTTCAACAAGGTTAACAGCTGGAGACATAAAGAGAAGTAGTTTTTAAGCTACTATGCCCACAAGAACTGGTGTGAAGAGCTTAAATCCTGGCAGCTGAAGCTCCTTGGGACTTTCAAACAACAAGACTTAGCCTATATACAGAACTTCATTACAACAAGTACTGTTAAAAGCAGTCAACTACTGGAGATGCTGCAGGAACAGTGCCAGGAGAATGCAACAGCTGTCTGATCATTACTAAATATCTGAAAGCATGCAGAAGACTCAGCAAGCATCCCTACTTGCTTTAACCTAGTTAGCAGTAAGAGATCTTTGTTTAGTTCTGAAGGGAAATCAGGAAGCTCAGACTAGTCTATTAGTTTCTGCTTTTACCCGTTTGTTTTGATGATTGACTTTCGCTCCATTAGTTGCAAGGAAGAGAGAAGCTGCCTCGTTTCCAGCACCAGCTGCTCTCTGCAGCAAGCAGTTCCCTAAAGAAAAACCATAAACACTGTTTGGAGTGCTATTCCAACCACACCTTGATGCTAACAGGTTTACTAACACATTCCCTACTACCATAGAACATCAAATTTGAAGCCAACAAGGAAAATCCTACCTACTAATAGTCCCCTTGCAATGCTGGACTGTCACAAGCACTATATTCAGCAATTACATCTTCTGAAACTGTAAAGAGGATATTAGGATCTGGCAAGGAGTCCAGATTTTCTGTCACTTCCTGCATGTCAAGCTCAGCTTCAGACTGTGTTCCAGCTCTGGGTAAAGCTACTACAACCTACCATTTGTTATGCAGCAAGTACTGCTGAAACCTCACTCAGCTCCTCAGAGTCCAGTTAGCATTAAGCAATTAACTTACAAGCCTTCCACCTACACAGAAATACAAACCTCTGTTTTACCTGTTACTGTGTCTGGAGCGTCTGTATTGCTGCCTCGCTGGATCAACCTTGCTGCAAAACTGTTCTCATCAAATGAGGTTCCATTTACAACAGGGGCATCCTCAAAAGGGTTTACAGACTGATCAGACGACACAGTGATATACTGAACTGCAAGCCACAGAGCTGTGCTTCCTTCATGATCCTTCAGCTCCAAGTCTAGTCTAAAAATAAGAATTAATGTTCCCCAATTTATACCTTAAAAAGTGGTTCCTCAGTGCAGCTTAAGTTTCAAGTGTCTGAACAGCTGTACTAGCTTATCTAATACCTCAGTGACAACTTCTGCTTGCCAAGAAGCGTACTGTAGCTCCAGTTACTTCAGACAGTTTGTGACAACTCTGAAACAAGCTAGACACCTTACAGTAACTACCACATTTAAACTCATTGCTCTTAGGAGAAGCATGGCCCTGGTACATTTGGGCTCCTGCAAATCCTCTCATGTTTGAGTGAACTGTGTACAACAACTGCAAATTCAGCTACAAAGAAACCGAGTAAAATGTATATACTTCATCACCCTAAGAAGTCACCTGTATTAGCTTTAGGCAGAACCCAAGTTGAACTTGAGAACATATTCACACATTTTAAGAGTCTTATCACTCCTTTTAAATCCACTACAAATGAAGTTATTGCTAAATTCTTTCACCAATCCCTCTTTGAAGCAGAGACGCAGTTTACTTCCTCTTTACAGTAGGGCACAAACTTACTTGGCATCAGGCACCTTATTATATAAAGCCTTTCTACTTGTGCATCCCAAGCTTATTATTAGCCTTATTGTATGGCAAAAAGGCACAGAAGAGTTGTTAAACCAGTCCACATATCTTCACTGTACAAAGTAAACTCAGTGTATTTCACATTTAAGTGAGACTTACTGCTTGCACTGGAGAAGCTGACTGAACACAGGCTCATTCCTAACCAGAATTGACACATGTAATGGGGTCCTGTAATTGGAGCAAAGTACAGTTACATTAGTACTAAGTAAGACACTAAGATTTTGTCCATGGTCACCAACATGCCCCTACACATTTATGGGTTTAACTTTTGTCTCTGCTTTCAGAAGGGCACAAGCACATCTTGAAAGAAAAGGCAGTTCTACCATTTTAGTGGATATAATTCCAATTAATTTAGGAGAAGCATCTCTTTCATGTAAGAGCTAACCTTCAAGGAAAAAGCCGAAGAGCTTGGCCTATCAGGATTGAGATATACTACACAGAATTGAGATAAAGTCTAAGTATAGAAGACAGTATATCAGCCTAAGTACAAGTTTTATGTACTTCTTTGCCAGCCCACCCTGACCTGTAAAGCAGTTCACAGGCCCAGCACTCCAGATAAACATGCTGCAGATACTGGCTCTTTGAGATTGTTCCAGTTTCACTGACAGCTTCAAAGAAAAGTACTTTTCAGAAATACTACTTGTCGTATCAGTTAGCTTGCTTTACTGTTCAGTGATTCAATAAAGCGAAGTAATTGTGTGCCATGTGTTCTAACACAATCAACTCATCCCAGCTTTCCATTGCTGGCTACACTTAATTGGTCATGACAGGGTACAATGCAGTCTGCATGGCTTTCTGCTTTCAGTGCTACCCACAGGTCTCAAACTGTATTAATGAACTGACCTTTCCTGCTTCTAGTATCCCCTGTGCTTTGCTGGCAGACCTGAGCAAGTCCTTAGCAGGCTGTATCAAATCGCTACAGTGTGATCTGTTAAACTGGTTGCAGACTTCACCCAGTATTTACCTTCCTTTGCTGTCTTGCATATTTGGATTGGCTCCTGCCTGTAGGAGGGACTCTGCTATCTGTGCCATCTCTGCCATGACATCTGGCAAATGCTTCTTGGGGCTGTATGAGGCCACAAGGTGCAGAGGAGTCTCCTGGTCTCCCAGTGTAGCAGCATTCACACGGGCACCATTTTTAATGAGAAAGTTTGCAGCAAATTTATCGCCTTTTGTGAAATAAAACAAGGTTATTTATGGATATATAGTTCATATACCCCCTCTACAAGTGCAGAAAATGGACACGTGCAATTTCCCTTCATAACATACAGTTATTTCAATACAAGTGTCCGCACTTAGAATGCCTTAGCAATAGGTAGCTCCAAGAGCACTTCCCTGCAAAGTCAGGATTAAAATATTTCATAACAACCCCTTGGAAAAAGTGGTTTGCCCAGAGGTTACACATGATTAAAGTTCACACACCAGTTTACTTGCTACAGTGATACTGAGTTTGCTAGTCCCTCTACCACAATAGATCCATTGCTGCATTAATGCACAGTTGGACTAACTGTGAGACTAAACATACAAGTAGCTTTTGATCAAAAGTTACTATTTCAAGGCACCAGTCATAAGTGTGTAGTTGAAGTTAGTCATCATCTGTTCGGTCTTGCTACACAAATAAGCAATAACACAGCCTTTGCTCCTGAGAGTTTAGGCCCCGTTATATATAAGATAAAGGCTTCAACAGTTCAGATGCATCATGCACAGCAATCCTAAGAACTCCCTCTAGAGAGCTCAGAAGTCAGGACTTATCACCACTCCAGTACACGGAGCACAGATGCAAAGAATCACTTCAGGATAATACTAATTCCCCTTACTCCAAAGATTACTTTGAATAGACATATTCACAAGTTGCTTGTTCTGAATGCAAGACTGGACAACAAAGAAGACTGTTCCCCTGTTTAAACAATACAGGTTGCTATCTTATTTCTGTCAGCAAAAACCAAAATCCCAACTCCTGGATTCCACATCTGACATTCCCCCACTCTCCACTGACAAGAAATGAGAATCATGTGGCAAGTTCAAACAACTTGCTTTAGCTCCGTTTCCAGAACATGTGCTTGTTAACAGTGATTAATTCACTGAAGCTTTGGTTACTGAAAAGCAAGCATTCATTCTCAGAGCTCTAGCTTACACTGAAAGCAAACATTAGAACTAGAGGACATACAAATTAAGTATGAAGAGCAGCCTGCTGCAATCTCTAGTGCTTCAGAGGGCTGCAGGAATCACAACACTGACCTATGCCTAGAAGGTCTCCTACTGCTGCTGCAGTTTCATTCACAGGATCAGACACCAGCATTACCCTGTTTAGATATGTAGGAGATTAAAGGAAGAAGTTGGGAGCTGTATTTCAAGCTCACAACTCTTAAACTATTTCCAACAGTCCAAAACAGCTTGTTAAACAAATAAAACTTATGCTTTTCATTTGTAGCAGTACAACACCCATGGGGTCCAGTCACAGCTCAGGTTCCTGCTGTGCTTGGCTTTCAGGCACATAGCTGCCAAAGGTATCAGTGAAGGTAACTAGTAGCACGAGGCATTCACTATAGATTTTTTACCAGACTTTGGCCACAGTCCCAAGATGCTGCTTCTCCAAAGCCTTCAGAGTTCTGTGGTAGTGGCAACCAGGTCCTGCCGTGCTCCAGTTCTCCCAAGATGATGCATTCTCCATTCCAATGTGGAGAATAGCTCAAGATAATCATGTAGCTGCATTCAGACTCCACTCCAGTAACTATGCTACTATTCACCAGAGCTTTGAAGATATTCAAATTGACAAAGAAGCATCTCTACCCCGCTCTTCCTCTTCTTCCAGTCACTTTTTCCTCCCCTAAAACTGCTGTTCAGTAGCAAGAACCCTTGCTGTTAACCATAATCAGAAAGCAGCATATGCTGCATTCAACTGAGGTCTAGGAAAAGGCTTCACAGAATCATCTTGATTTGTGACTAGGCCGTCATGCTTCATTCAACTACCTAGCAGAAAGACATTGTGTTGTCAAATCAGAACACTCACTACATTTCTTCCTTTAGCACGCTATACTTCGCTAGATTGCTTTGGATGTCATGTAGTGTCAGTTCATTCACCAGCCAGCAGGCTGGCTTTCAAGATACCAAATAACTGTTTGGTTTTAAGCTCAAAGCAAGAAAAGTTCACCCTTGACAATTTTCTAACTGCAATGACTACTAAAGTAACACAGGACTAGATTTTGGAATATGTATTTCACACTGGGAATAGCTGCAAGTTACAAGACTTCATATATTATTTACTTACCTCTTTGGATGGCTTTATGTAATAGACTCCAGCCACTCTTGTCTGCCCTATCTACGTCAGCCTTGTAGTTGACCAGTGTAGTTGCAATACTCTCCAACCTCTGGGCAAGGGCCAGATCCAAAGCAAGATCTCCATTGTGATCCAATTCATTAAGCTTCCCAGGAAGCTACAACACAAATTCAGTCAGCTGAAATTAGATGTATGTTCACCAGCCCAACAAAATGCTTTAAAAGTCTGTTTCAACTACCATGATGTCAGACCTTCGTCTCTAATGCAAAATGCTGTGTGGCCTTTAGGTAAGTGCATCTTACACAAGAAAACCATCACAGTAGCATCACCACGTAAGATGGTGCTCAATGAGAAAACCAAGTTCTGTTTGCAAGCCTTAACTCCCACAAAGCAAGGCTACTATGGTCTTAAAAGATGCCACCTAAATATCTTACTCAGTATAATACTAGGAAGAATTATTCAATCATTCCTTTAAGAGACTTCAAGTCCCAGCTGGATTAGCACCTAAGGGTGCTAAGTACTGCTACAGTCCCAGCCTCCAATTAGAATTTAAGGCAAAGGACTAATTGAATAATACTTAAATAATTCTTCCTTCTCCCTTGGTAGGAGGCAACTTACCTGCTAGTGTTCATCTGATCAGAACAAAGAGATGTTACCTCAAACATTCAACAGGAGAAAAGCATTTGTACAAAGAAATGATGCCTACTGCACTTCCATGAAGCAGCAAAGTTGACTACTATACCAGTCAGCTTTTAATGTGCATCACATCATCAGGCACTGGAATTTTTTTAGATATAATGTGTTGCATGCAAGATGCTTTAAAACTCGTGTTACAACTCACTTCTGAATTAAGTCTTTATGGAGCCTTCACTACCAGCCCCCATAACAAACACAGAAGTAGCTATGGCAATGATAATCATGCAAATAGGAATTAGCCACAAAAATCTAACAAGGTTCAGACTGTTAGAAACTAGTTATATGAAACACCAAATTCCAGAAGATAGGTCAAGGCAGTCTCACTGTACCTGTGAATCCATTTCAATAAGATACAAAAAGACTACATCTTCTCTCTCAACTTTAATAGCCTTATGCAAAGGATAGTCTGTCTTGGACTTGAACATTTTATACAATAATTGAGCACTCATGCTGCTGAAGTCTTCTTTACGTAAGTCATCCTAGAAGCAATAAAAAAGGGTAAGCAATACTCCTGTTTTCTTTAGAAACAAAGTACTGCACAATAATTATGACATTTACAAAACAAGTTCAGTTTGATAACATCACAAACAGCAGGAACAATCCAAGATGGCCCTTTAAGACTAGGAAGAAATGCTCATAAGTTTTACATCTTACATTTTAGTTTCAAGATCCATTAGTAACTTTTTTCTTCTGTTTTTTTTTCTAATATAGATGACAAACAACACCCAGTATCAAAAGCATGTGTTATAAACAAGACAGATGGGAAAAGTCACTCCTGCCTCAGAAGCAGCCCCTTGGCTCACAACAGAAGGCAGGTAGATTTGACAGCTTTTTACCAACACTGCTGCTCCTTGCAAACCTTGTAAGGGTCAGCATAACTTCCAGTGACTAAGGTGATCTATTACTGGGAATCAAGTAATCCCTATCCTAACTGGAATGCTTGAATACTACCATACCAAAAAACACTCCTGCAACAGTACAGCAAGTTATGCAAAATTCTACTGGTTAAGTTCTTATACTCTCTAAGCACTTTTCCCCTTGCTTCCTTCTGACAGTACTTACCCAGTGACTGGCAATTATCTCAGCACAATAGTTGAGCAGAGTGCCAGCATTCAGCTCCTCAGCAGTCTGATAGAAACGAATGCAGTTCCTGACATTAACAAGTGACATAACTCCTTTTTCACATCTGTCAAAATAGGAAAGCCAGAACTCAGTTATCAGGAAACAACTTTACTGCAATCACTCTCCCATGCTGTAACAGGGTGCTATAGACTTTTTTCCCTAAATGCTACTAGAAAATGGCTTGACCTTGGTTTAGAAGGCTCAGCAACATGAGCATACTGTAATCAGCTGCCTTGTAGAGAGCTTCCATAAGAGCAGAGTCCTATCAGAGTCACTGCTGCTCCTTGCCAGCTGGCTCTGTCTTGTCAGAAAGCACAGCCAGGGGTGCTGGTTGATAGGCTGGGGGTGAATAGAAGCCAGCAGCATGCCAGGTGGCTGAGGCAGCCAACAGCATCCTGGCTTCGATCAGCAATAGTCTGGCCAGCTGGACTAGGGCAGTAACTGTCCCCTGTACTCAGCACCTCAAATACTGTATTCAGTTTGCGGCTCTGCACATGGAGGTGCTGGAGCAGGTCTAAAGAACACCAACAAAGCTGGTGAAGGGTCTGGAGCACAAGTCTTGTGAAAAGCAGCTGAAGGAATTAGGGTTGTTTACCCTAGAGAAAAGGAGGTTCAGAGGAGACCTTCTCACTCTCCACAGCTACCCGGAAGGAGGTTGTAACAAGGTGGGGTCCCTCTCTTCTTCCAAGCAACAAGTGACTGGACAAGGGGAAATGATGGACTTGGCAGTGTTAGGTTAATAGCTGGACTTGATAACCTTCAACATCTTTTCCAACCTAAGTGATTTAATACCTACAAAGGCAATTGCTAATAGCATACTGAACGTGGACCTGCCACTAGACTACCATGACCAGACAACAGCTGAGGAACATTTCAGTAGCACTACATGAAGACAGTTTTAGGCTCGTACAAAACCTGAAGGCAGCTTTAGCATTGGCCTTACAGATGTCAACTTTGTTCAGAAGAACTGACAGCGGTTTACTTGGCTTCATGTTGAATCACACTTACATCGTAGATTATGAGTGCCATGTACTTCTACAGCCCCAGACACCCCTTGGGCAAAACATTATTATAGCAAAGCATACTTTATCTTTGACTAAACTCAAGGCTTTGAAGTTGTAGAGAACTTGAGGTTTCAGTTTGTACATTCAGGCTTCTTACTAACTATAAGCGGTTAGTCTGAACACTCTGTACATGCAAGATAACAAGACAGACCCTACTAGAGTGCTGCAATCATTCTTTCTTCAAAATGGCAAAGAACTGTACGTTAACCTTCTTTATGAAGAAAAGTTGCCACCAAGATGCACAGAACTGTTATTCAAGTTTATTTTTCACTTGTAGTATTTTACTATCATACACCACTTGACACTGACTCTTCTTAGCATTCTCTTCAACACCTTTCCTGCAACTCTCCAGAGCTTGTTACTAATACACTGATCTCTGCTTCCTCTTAATGCCAAATGAGGGTTATTAGTCTGACTGGGAGAGGAACTAGAAAATAAACACACAAGCCACCAGAAAAACTGCTACAGTTTAACTGCAGTGCAAGGCTGCATTTCCCATGGCAAGCTCAATGTCATGTTGTATTACTGAAACCTCAAGACTTTGACAAAGCAGGATTTTATCCAACTGCCAGCTGCTATCATCTTCTTTCCAGTCAAACAAGGTTGAAGAGTTCAAGAAGATTCACTGCATTTACCAAGACTCACCTTTCCCTAAGCAGCTGGAGCTGAAATTTATTTGCTAGTTTCATGAGCTCTGTCAAGAAGATATCATCTTCTCTTAGCTCCAGTTCATCTGTGTAGATCCACCGCAGCATCGCCATGGTTACCTCTGGGTCAGCATCTGCTACAGGGAGCAATAGGGATTAATAAAACACACAAGCAACAATTCCCTATTCAAGTAGTTGCTATTCCTCTGACTGCTAAAGTCACAGCTACCATGAAAAAGAGACAGTCTTGATGAAATTTTAGTTCAATCAAAATGTCAAAACTGGTCAGAAGATGAAACTGAGAACAATGCTGGCACCAAACAGGAAAACCATTTTTCCACTGGAACACTGCACAGAATGCAGGGAGCTCTGCAACATCTCCTATCTGCTACACAAATACTGCAGAATTAGGGACCAGTGGTGACTCTTTAAAGTCTTTGGCCCCTCACATATGGCTAAATCCACATCTACATTTGGCAAGCACAAATGCCCTTTCCTCCCTCTTCTATTATAAACTTGTGTTATGAACTATTGCATTCCAATAAAGGTACTTACACCTTCGTAACTACTGCATTCCAATAAAGGTACTTACACCTTGGTAATGACTACAAAGTACTCAGAAATGCTGGGAACCATTTCTAGGAAAGATACAGAAGTGTCAATGTCAGAAGCTGCTTAGACTTTGGGTGTTTGCAACACTCATCACAAGCTTTTTTTACACAGCAAGAAAAACCTACACCATAGGACACAAAGACAAGCAAGACCAGTGGCCAGAAAACTTACCAGTAGTGACAATCCTATTTACAAGGGTGTAGGTGAGAATTACTCCACAATATCAGATCAGACTAGTTACAACAAAACACATCATACATTTAGAAAAGCATCCCTTAAACTGGTTTTGTTTGTTTTCAAATCAAAACCATACATGTTTAAAGATATAGGAATGCCCATTCTAACACATCTTCTTTCCAGAAGCCTTCAGTAAGGCAAATTTATCTTTCATCAAACTTGATCAGCAAACCCACTAGAGGTAATACTAGCTCTGCCTTGCCAGAGATAACTTCATTTTCTCCTTCCCAACAAGAGGGCCTGTGTTCACCTCTTCCTGTGCTTCTTAAAGAGGGGAAAATTCTGCAGATGACATGAACTCTAAACCCACTCAATTTTAAATGCTGCCTGTATTCTGAAGTTAGGATTCAGACAATCATAGCTGGCAAGTTGTTAAGAGAACCTCTTAAGAAAGCCATGACAATCTTTAGGGAACATCATGTTGCTTGCTACAACTACTTCATAACCTAATCCTTGTGCCATATATCAAATTCCACTAAAAAAAAATCCATTTTATACAGTGAAAGTATCATTTATTAGCACTTATGAAACACTTTAAGCATCATTCTATAATAGTAAGCGTTTGCATTTTTAAGCATGCAAGACTGCAGTTACATCTGAGATTCACAGATCAGCTTAAACATGGAGCTAGGACTGCTGCTTGCAACAAAATAAGAATTAACATAAGAGCTTTTTGGTAATCATCTTCTGTTAGCATGGCACTCCTTGGCACCTGTTCTCCTGTGGCTGCACAAAGATCCATAAATCTTCTGCAAGAAAGCCTATGCTGTCTTATAAAACTACCTTGCTGTGACCTGCTTCTTTCCAGTTTGTCTGCACTTAGGATTCATAAGATTAAGTGAAGAAAGTGAAATAATATTCAACGTGCCAGCCAGCAAAACTGCTTAGCTTCACATCTGGTTTTATTGTTCACAAATTAATTGTATAAGACTCTTCTATCCTGTTAAGTACATAAAAGCCTGCCATGAGGTTAAATCTGCAGAAACACTGCCCAGCTGAAGTACATACAAGAAACAGCCACAGCAGAACAAAACACTGTCTTGTAGAAAACTTCTTTTCCTCACCCGTTTTGCAAAGGTATCAAAGTGCCAATGTAAATACCTCTTTAACCACACATCAGTATTTGTACTCCTTTCCCACTATGTTAACCAGAAGCAAGGCATTCCCATGAAACTTTAGAGAAGTTACACACACTATCTCAAAAAGCACTGTCCTTAGAAAGAAGTCAAGCTCTTCATACAGACTGGGTTTTCATAATGTTTAGTTGACTCTAGAATAAAGACAAACAGGCCACCACTCTCAACCCCAGTTCATTAAAGAGAGAAGGTAGGCTACTGATTTAACTAGCACTAGCACCAAAATAATAAGAGTACTACCATGTTGCAGAGACAGAGCAACACCGTTCAAGGATTAAGCACAACTTTCTGGGGACTGCAGTAATCTGAAAGGTACATAAGTAACCTTTTCCTAACAGGCATCCTAAAGGCAACTGAAGCATCTAAGCAATGACTGACCTGACAGATCCAGCTCCTCTGTTGACGCAAGGTTGGCAAGACTCCACGTGTCACTGCGTGCCGCCAAGACAAATTTGTGAGCGCTGATGTGCTTATCCCTAACCTTTATCTTCAGATCACTGATAAGAGAAAAAAGCATATACATGTACAATACAGACTTGCCCTTTGCTTGGATATGTACAGATTCAGCATCCCCACAATACCTATGTCCCAGTATTCACATTTAGATCCAAGTTGTTTTGAGACATGAAAACACATTGACTTGGTTAAGCAGAATATGTCATCAAATGACAATTCTTGTCTTTCTAGTGTAAATCATTAGTATTTAAAGCATTTGTGGGGTTTTGTGCCTTTTAAACATTTCAGAATAAACTGCAAGGAAATTGCTGTAGAAGACAGGATTATCCAACAATGTTGAGGTTAAATATGTTGCAGTGTCCATTCTAATACCATCAACTGAGCACCAATGGATTCAGGCAAGACCAGCAAGAGAATAAACAATGTTTGACAGTAGTCTCAGTACCAGGCAGACTTCCAAGAATTCCCAGTTCCCAGAAGCCCAGCTGTCAAGAGCACTGATTTCATCCTGACCCTTTTAACATCAGGTTACCCTCTGCAGTTAGAAAATACCTGCCCTATTTAAAGTCCCACAGTTCTGACTCTGTAGGTGCACAGATCACTTGCTAAATGCAAGCACTGCTATGAATGACAGCACAACAGAGAGATGTTTCTTAACAAAATTCATACTGAAACTTGCTCCTTTTCTCAGTTTATGACTTCTAGGTCCTTTTATACCACTATTCTGTAGCTTTAGAACACAAAAGCTGAACAAAAATAAAGTGAACCAACTCTTCTGACATATGCTGCCTAAGAAGTCTTTTACCCAGTGTGCTGTAAGTTCTTACCAGGCACAGAACCTTTTCTCAGGCAGGCTCATGAGCTGTTAGGGGAAAGAAACTTTCATCAAAGCTATATACTTTCCCCTTACACAACCAAACTCCTTTACTGTAGTCACATTTTTTTTCAGTAATAGCAAAGAAACTGATGTCACTGTAGTCTCTGAACTAGCTCAGTTGAGAGATCTAGAGTACTGAAGCTGATCCTTAATGTGCCTATGGAAAAGAAACCATTAAATCTGATTTTGTGTTACATACAGTATCATTTATACCACTAAGTCACATATATCACTAACACCTGCTACATCATACAACCAGATAAGCCAATTTGATAAGGCTTCTTTACACACAATAGGAGTGCAGAACTGTTACCAAGGACATGGCCTTTTAAGAAAAGATGGTTTTCCAGCTGGTAGGAGATATACTGTGTAATTAATCCATCAACTAGATATAGATTAGTTTAAAGTAACCTCTGTTCAAAGAAAGCTTTCCTGTTGATGGTGAAGATCGTTAGTTTTCTTTAAACTCATCTCAAATGTCAGGCTCAGATGAAATTCTACTTGGTGCTCTTGATTCGAGAATTGGAATCATTCTGCTACCTGATCTTGGCAAGCTCTTCCAACAGCAACTGAGGACACTATTCATACCAGGCAGTAGAGAAAGAATTTTCCTTGTTTAAGACTAGTACCTACTGCAGTCCATAATGTCAAAGGCTTCTGTAATGCCCTTTTCCCCGGGACAGAATTTCTTACCTGTACTGCTCCTGCTGATAGAGTTCAGCTACAATGGCAAGAAGTCGACTAATGAAGGTGTCACTGGCATTGTCTTGGTTAGCCTCAGCAGCCAGGAGGTTGCATTTCCTTTCTGTATCAACTAGCTTCTTCTGCAGCTTTACATACTCCTGGCGGAGAAGCATCAGGTGCTTTTCCAGCTTGGCCACCTCCTCTGCAGAAGCACACAGTGTTACTACAAGCTGAAACATGCACACCTTTCTTTTACATCTTGAGGGTAACTTAACTTTACAAGGACATTACACATCTAGTTTAATCATGGAACACTCCAGTAAGAGTCTCTCTTCTTCCACACTAACAGATCATTCAACCCCCAATATTAAACCTTTTATTTTAAATCACTGCTTACCATAAACACATCAAAAATCACCAGAACACAGCCATTTACGAAGAAATTCCCTGCATCCTGCCCAGTCAGGAATGCCATAAGCTTTCAAAAAACATGGGAGACCATGACTGTTGGAATTACTGTGTGGCAGAGGACTAACTCTGGTTCTTATTCACTTTTTCAGTTAGTTAAGATGCTGTTGGACTTTACAGTTGAGGCATCAACCACAAGTGAGCATTAGAACACTTGCTGATGTACCACATCTACCTCAGGGTACTTAACTGACCTGTTCAGAACTCCTCACACTGTCAGCTAAGAGAAAGTCCTAAGAAATGGCCAAAAAATACCAGATTATCCCCAGAATCTGGATGCTAAAAGTCAGTCAAAAAAAATAGGTAAGACTACTTACTGCAGCACACACACATTCCTCCATGCAGAGATTAGAAACTTCTAATCACCGCTGGAAGGAAACAGGTGATTAAAATCAGTCCAACTTATGAATACTTATGTATGGATAGCTGCACAGGCCATCTGCAGCTATCAGCCACTGCGCTTCATTATTTCCCTCATCATTCAGAGGATTTTTCAAATAAGGTACAAATCTAAAACCAGTCCTAAAATGAGGTGGCAGGGAGGAAAAACCTGGCAGTTAACCAATGATTTTAAGTGTGAAAGCTCCTCCAAGGTTACTCCCCACCAGCCAGGAATTCGCTGTTCAACAGTTTTTCCACGAATATTTAGTAAATGTCAGCACTACAAACAATGAGAACTTGGATCTATTGGCCAGTGTATTCTCCTTGTAGAGAAGTTCAACAGCACAGTTGACCTTGGCCTTACTCCAACCCAGGTCCCCAGTGCAGAGCATCCTGCTGCAGCGCAGCTGAAGACAGAATGCCTCATTTAGTCTTTCCTCTGTAGATGCCACAGCAAATGCTCCCTTACTAGTCTTTTAACTTAACAACTACTATAATGGATAAACAGAAGGTAATTTATCCTATTTTACTCTTCAGTTAACACTATTTAAGCAGGCCTGGCAGTGTACTTCCTTCAACAGCCTTTATTTAGTTTCATTCTTTAAAAGTTAATACATATTATCTCCTTTGGGATACTTCCCTTATTCTATTGATATACTATCATTTCAGAGTCATGCTACCAACATCACTCCACCCCTCAAAAAGAGTTTAAAGCTCTGCTCTGGTCTTTCTACCTAGAAATAAACAGTTCTCATGTTCCTCAAAACAGAAGGCCATGCCTCCTCAGTAGCAGCTCCCTCCCAACTGATTCATAAGGAAGGTGTCAAGGGTGACACAAAGCAAGCCCTACTGTTACAGAAGGGAGAACAAGACTTTGACAGGAGCCAAGAGTGAACACTGAAAGACACTGAGAACTGTGCCCCAAATTAGTGTGTGAACACCAGCACTGTTCACACAGGGAGATTTTTGGGTGCTGTACAAATTCAAATGCTAGCAATAAGAAGTCGCCTGCTGAGCCTCATGGCATTTATCATATTAAAGAAACACTGCATCTGCCAGCCAAACAATCAGTGTGAAGGTGGGAATAAAGGATCAGCACCAAAAAGTAACATCTCAAATACAGTTTCCTGGCTCCAAATTACTCTGCAGTCAACAGGATGCAATGCAGAACTATCCTAAACCCTCAAGCTTAAGCTTAATGCATAACCAACAATCAAGTTGTCTTGGATATCCCTGGAAGCAGCAGTAACAATCACTACCAGCAGTGAAAGTACCTCAAAGAGCTGAAGCTTTGAGAGATCTTGTTTTCAGATTGACAGCATCTACCTCCTGCAACCTCAGTGAGAGGGGCCGCCACATATTTGCTTACTCTAAGCATTAGAAGAGCGGGCAAAAGTTTCTCCTATTCTACATGACATCATGCACAGCAGTTGTGTAGCAGCTACTACTGCACACTTGCAGACAACAGCTGATCTTTCAGCACATTTCAAGTGCACACTCAAGACAGCCCTCAAGGTCCACTTAACATTCACTGCGAAAGAGCAAAACCTCAGGTTCTCCCTGTGTCCTGTTCATTTGAAGAGTGGCTTAAAGTAAAAACTTCTTTAAAAGTGGAACCTGATCAATCTCAGGTATAAGCACTACCTCTAAACAAACAGCACCACAACTCCAGGTTTACTATTTATAGTCCTCAATTTTGGAAGGGGAGAGATGCAGCATCACTTTTAAAAAACCCATGCAGAATGACCACTGCATCTTCAAGCTGGCAATAGTTTTCAAGCCTATTATTATCAGTCCACATTATGTATAACCATTCACCTGACTGTCTCTCAACTATACAGTACAACTCTTGCATGCACACACACATCTAACAAAGATCCTTCATCAAGACCCTGAAAGGACAGCCTCACTAGGAGATACCAGCCTCTGACTAAACATCAATCCACATGTATTAGTGAGGAGGATGCCCAGGTTCAGAAGCGAGGCACACAAAAAATGACTCCTTTTCTGAGCCCACAGTGCAGGTACAGAGCACATGGCTTGACAAGAAAAGAAAAGCAGTGTTTGTTACCAGCTTTCCAGCAGAAATTTGTATTCCATATCAAAGACTTCAAAGAGGACTTCAGAAAAGGCTACTTTTCTTGTAAGAGAAGGCACAAAGTATTTTAAAGCAACTAGATACCTAATCCAAAGAGATAAGCAGGGAGGCAACAGGCAACAGGGTGACAGATAACATGTACCAACAACTAGAGGGAGGGTCTAGTGGAACCCATTACACTGCCCATCAGCAGCAGTCACTGAAGCAATATGGAGATAGTTTTGTATATTTATGAAGTGCACTTGAGTGAAATCTATTCTTCTGAAATATTTCCTCTCCCCCTGAAGCCAGGTCCCTCCTCCACTGCTCCACACTGACCTCATCTCCCCCAGCCTGTACAAGTCACGGCTTTCTTGTTCCCCCTCATTTTAACACACTTCTGATCTGTACCCTGACAACCACCCCAAAGTACTACAGCAAAGTACCCTGCTGCTTTAGACTCAGGCATTAACCCAGTGCTCCCTGCATGTAATCTAGTGTCCTGCTACTGCTGGTATAACTCTCCTCCAGAAGTCACAAAGCCAAGCTCAGCTCTTCCCTTTATAAACTGTTCAATCAACTTGTAGCAATATTGTAACTGCAGTAGATCTAATTCAGCACTTCTGTACACTTCCATAAGAAAAATCCCCTCAGCTTCTGAGCAATGACCACAAGTTTGACCAGCTCCCTACCCTAATAAGCCTTCACTTTCCAGCTGACTCTCCAATATCATCTGTTCTTAACTAGATAGTAAGTGTTGCTGCAGACAGGGACTTTGTTTGAAAGGACAAAATGAGCCCCTCCTCCCAGACATCATAAGGAATTGAGTGGAGATTGATACAACTATCGTTTATTACTTCTGTTCATGCTGGATCACTCACTGGTCTAGTGCTTTCTTTAGCCAAAAGATCACAGAATTCCTTGGACTAGGGAAGAACCTTTAAGTACAGATGTCTGAAACAGGACTTGCATCACATGCAGGCTCATTCTGCAGAGCAGGACCCTGACCAGACCATTCAGGATCTCAAAGGTAACACTTTCATCACCTGAAGACAACTTTGACATCTAATGCCCATCAGAACTGTGCTACCAGCTCTTAAAACCAAGCCCAAGAGGCTGTTCAGCTAAATACAAAACAGTGGTATTTCAGCACACGACACGTTAATTGCTCTAAGGATGCATTAAACCAGCTGGACTGCAGCATCCTCTCAGCTGATGCGTGCCTGTAGTTTCGCATCTGCTCCATCCTAGTTAATTTTCCACAAGTGGTTTTAAAACTCCACCACTGTCTGAGAATTGAGAGCCAAAGTCTGTGCTTTGAGATTGGAAGATGGAGCCTTCATTTCCTTTGTAACTTGGGGCATTTCTGCTCATTTTGCCGACTCAGTTTCCTTCGGGGAGGAAAAGAGGAAGCTTCTGTCTCGCAGAAAGGAGGAGGACTGTACAAATCCCAGTAGGTTTTTCTCAAATCCCATTACCTCACTGAAATTAGTTTAGAAACGGTGTCACTGATAGCCTCCAAGCAAAACGCAAGCAGCCTAGGAGTTCTGCAGGTCTGCTTAGAGCCCGAACTGGACAAAAGGACTCCCGCCAGCAGGTGACCGGAGCTGCAGCACGGTCCCTCCGCCCTGTTCCTGGGGAAAGCCGCTGCCCACCGGCTCCCCTCACCCCGCCGAGCTCCCCTCGACCCGGCAGCATCACCCCGCCCCACTGCCCAAGTGCGAGGAGCGGCCGGCGGTATGTCCCGGCGTGGTCCCCGCAGCAAGCCGGAGCCACCGCTACCCCAAGGGACACAAGCGCAGCGCCAGGCCAGCCCTGCCCCGGGTGGGTCAGCCCGCAGGACCACCCCCACCATTTCCCGTTCACCCATGGAGTAGCCTGCCCCACCCGCCGCGGGCAAGGCCGACCCTGTCACACCGAGGGGAGAAGCAGGAGCCCCCCGCGGGGGTTGTCCCCGGTTCCCTGCGGACAGCGAAGCCACCCCGGCCGGCAGAGCTCCCCGTGTACCCGCCCGGCCCCTCGCCCGGGCTCCCCCCCTCACCTTCCGCCATGTTGGGTCCGGGGCCGCAGCTCTCGCGAGAGCCGCCGCCCATCCCGCCACACAGAGCCAGGAGCTCTCGCGAGACTGAATACAGCCACAACCCCCCACCCCACCCCACCTCGGCTTTATACTGCGGCTGCTCGGCAGCCATGCGGCTCCTCTTCCCGCCCTTGGGCAAGGCGGGCGGGATGCCGCCGGTGCCTCACGGCAGCTGTTGGGCAGCGAAGATGGCGGCGAAAGGCGGATGGGACCCCGCTTTGCTGCGTGTCAGCCTGCCTCGAAACGTGATCTTCGGCTCCTTTCCAACCCTAACTGTTCTGTGATTCTATGAAAGCTGCCGACGTGCACAGTTTTTGCACATCCCAAACACATCGTGCGCCTTCTGCTGCTCGCCCTGTTCCACGCAAGCTAATGGAAGCACCAGCGTGGGGTTTCGATCCGATGGGGTCTCTTCAGTGCATAGCTATTAACGTGTACCGCCGTTACTTCATTTCCTGTGTGTGTTGCTTTTGTTTCGGAGTCAACTGGAGCTGTGCCCAGTGGGTAAAATGTGGTTGAGTGTGGAGACAGGCAGCGGCCAAGTAACAGTAAGGAGATGGTGTTCTCAAGCTATGTGTACTGCATAGCTGACCCTCGACTGTGGTCACTGCTTCTCATCTTTGGTGCCAGGAAATGCCTGGCAACTGAAAGGCCAAAATATTCTACAGTGATCCAACAGCATCATTTGTTTGCACATACCATGCACAGCATTGCTTTACAGACAGAATTCTCTTCTGACTTTGCCATTAAGTCATCTTTGTTTTCTGTGTTGGATTAACAGTGAAAGCACAGCTAGGCCTGGGCAGCCAGACTGCAGTTTTCTGGAGGCATCATGAAGCACAACCCATCCCAGTTTACACAGCTGAGTGACAAATGTGCATGACTTTGCTACATAGGCTAACGCAGGGCTGTGTTATGGGTGCTGTCAATCACCTTGGGGAACTGTGAGGCAACAGTTATTACTGCTGATCACATTTCTGAGTGACAACAGAGATCAGATAGCAAACTACTACTGTGTTTTACATGTGGGAAATCAGCAGTCTCAGCTGTTGAGGGTTTGCCTAGGCAGGAAGCTGCTGCCATATTGCCACCTCGGTTTAAAACCCAAGCAGCACTTTTTGGGTTGGTTTGCAATCCCTTGTACACGCTTCTGAAAATACACAGACATTACAAGGACTTTGGTGCTCCTGTTTGCATTGGGATGGCACCGTACCAAGAGCAGTGCACCGGATGGGACAGACGCAATAAAAGATCCACCCCCACCAGCCTCCCCAAAACCCAAAATACACGTACAATCACTTCAGAATTAAACGTTCTCCATTTATTGAGCATCTAGTTTCAATCAGCATTTTCTAGGCATCACAGCAGGAAAGAACTTTAGCATGACAGCTGAGCAGCCCTTCTCTTTTTTACAGAGATCTTCCCTGATGTGTAAGGGGCAGCATGGAGACATATAAAAAAGGAGTTAGGATGTCCATACTTGTTTGATGTTTATTAAAATTCCACGCTTTTGCTTTTCCGTCTCCCCCAGTGATGCAGTGTTGTCTGGAAAGCAGGCCACAATGTAGTAGGGGGAAAAACAGCACAAAAACTCAACCATAATTACAAGCCTCCAGGGAACTACAAAGAGTATTGATGACCCAGTACACTGACAGCCTAAGTAAAGCAGAGTTGATACAAGACCTCGGTACAAGTGAAACTGAGTAAGAATGCTGGTTAATTTATCGGTCGACAAGTATTCTAGTCTTACATGTACATACATCTCTTCAGTGGTGTTCCTAACTTGAGGCTAAGCAGAAACTTCTGGTTGCAGCAGTGACCATCACAGCCAGACGCCTTTCATGTGTGGGGCAAGAGCAAACAAAAAGCCAACTGCATTCAGAGAGAGGTCAAACAGGCCCTTCCCCTGGCTAGAGGCTTTCTATAACCTGGGTGTTTAGCACCAGACTCTCAGCTGTCTCCTTCCTTAGATCATCCAGCATCAGCCATACCTGCAGCTTGTACATCTTAACAGTATCCCACAGAAATATTCCTTCCTTTGGAATACATTGGTCATGGGAATTGCAAACCATCTGGGCAAGAAATGAGAAAAATAAAGCTTTAAACTATTTGGTGAAGTTTACAGATGAGCCTGGTCTGATACTCAGGAAGACAAAACAGAGAACACTGTTGAACTTGCTGAGAGCAGCAAGTTCCAGTTACCTTGAATTGCTGCCAAGTCTCTAGCTATGCTGTGGAAAGGGAAAAGGAAGGTCAGCCCTGGTGGGAAGTCCACTGCTAGGCTTAGGAAGAGTAGCTTCTTCCCAGTGTTTTGTTTAGGGAAAGAATGGCACCGTGCCAGTGGGATGCTACACAGTCCCAACTCTCAGATAAGTGAAGAAAGGGGAGCCAGCTGGTAGAAAAGAAGCATCCTCACAAGCAGTTTCAGACAAACACTCCAGCAGGAAATAACACCAGCTATTGTGTCTGGGCACTAACAGCGCTGAAGTACTGCACCCAGCTGCCTGCCTACATGAGCAGGCTATGCAGCTAAAAGCTAATTTAACTAAGGATTTCTCAAGATAGTTACCCTATACATAAATGTGAACATTAAACACATCTATGTTTATCTACACTACCTATAGGAAGAATACCTTTACTTGTAAGTCATCGCATACTTACTAAATGGCTTTTTTTTTATCCCCTATGGCTGTCTTACTCTAGTGACCATCATCTCCTTCCACCCCAGCCCACCCCTTAAGAAACCTGTAATACAGTACTGTGTAGAGCCTTTTAGTATTTCATGTTGCACAGCAACCTGAAATAAAGTCCAACCAGCTCACAAATTAGTGCTGAAGGCTTCTTACAAGATGACTGTAACACTAACTCTTATTAGTGGGTTATTCAGTGCTGTTAAAAGCTGTAGTAAACCTGTGACAGAGCAGAGAACAGTCAAGTAGTTGCAAGTTCCTCTACAGAGTTTCTTTGGTAGAAAGGTATTTCAGGTAGGCTTGGAGAACTCTTATTACCAGGTACTCTGGGATGAGTATTTGCTCACTGAAGGGTAAAATATAGTTACAATAGGAAGAAAGGTGTGACTTTTGTTTGCTTTTTAATTACCCCAAGATGAAATACAGAATGTCACATTCAAAAGTGTTTGCTGACATTATGTTGTTGAAGATGGCCAGGTAAGTTGTGCTCCCACTGCAGGTACCTTTCCTATTCAGACACGCAAGACAGCCAGTTTGACACATTGTTATTGGAAAAAATTATATTTTGGAAGAACTCACTACAGAAGGTGACAGAATTCCAAAAAATCAAATTACATGAAAATATACATCGCAATTTTCTTTGTACATTAGGTGAGGAAAACTCTGAAGTAGAAGGCAAAGAATATGAAGCGCCACAGAAGAGAGAAAAGGGAAAAGGAGGGAAGCTATTTTTGATACCAAACCCAGAAGTAGTTAGTTATTTGAAAAGCCTACAGATGTGCATGCTTGAACTCAACCTTGAGAAAAAACAAGCCTCCACACGCACCTCCCACCCCACAGACAGGCAATGAAAAAGGCAAAAAAGAAGAACTCACCCATAAAAAGCAGCTCATTCCTACCTTGGACTAACTTAGTCAACTGAACTTCCAAATCAAAGCGCTCAAGTGCCTTGGAAGTTAAAAATCCAGCAGGCTGCTCAAGGGTGCTCCATGGCCAGTTTATTGCTATACCCAAGTCAAGAAGCATGTGCAACTGGGTTTAAAAAGGGGGTGAGAAGGGGACAAAAAAGCACCTTTGAGACTACAAAGGTCATCATAAAGATGACACAAGTAATTGATAGCAAATCCTTTCAGGGCTCTATTTGGACAATTCTTAGTTCTGACGGGTGGGGGGGAAATAAAAGTGAGCACATTTCCAAAAATAAAACCAAATAAAGAGATACTGAACTTGAATAAGCAAGAGATTTTAATTAGGCCTCAGTGGGTCAAAGGGAAACTAAAGTGGGGGAGGAAAAAAACCAACACAAAACCCCAACTTTGTCCTAATCGGTTTTAGTCTGACATGCTTCACAAGGTGCTGTTGGTTTGTCTTTTAAACTGAGAGGAAACAATGAACAGGGAGAGAAAAACCTGCTAAAATCTTTAGAATTTACACGAATCTATTCCTAACTACAGACAGCATTATTTGGTACAATGTGTATTTGTGGATGTACATGAACAGTATATATATTATCCGGATCATGTTGTGCTATGTACACATCTTTACAATTCTTCCTGAAGGTTAAAGCAGTTCATTAGATTTCAAAATGCGTAATCATCTTGTGTTGGCACTTGTTAGGCTCTTGTCAGCATTGATAACTGGCATGTTTTATTGCAGCCCAGTTCCAGCCAGTGTTTGCCAACTTGTAACAACAGAAGTCCAGCAATAGGTGGGTAGAGTGCAGGAAAAAAAACAGTGCCATGTTTCTCAATTGGAGACCTATAAAGAAATCACAAGTATTAAAACAAAACCCCTCATCACCCTCAATTATCTTAAAAGATGTTTAATAGCGTTTCAGGCTCAAGAAGATAATTACTCCTTGTTCAAGAACTTTACATACCTCTAAAGAGAAGATGCATAAATCCATAATCACCTGAGAAAGACTCTAGTTAGTTCAGCATGCTGTGTATCCATGCTCAACTACCAGACTTTCAGGCTCCTCTTACTGGTGTTGTTTGGTGAGCACATGGTGTGCAAACACTTGATTATTCCCACATGGGGCTAAATGCTTGTACATTTACCACTGAAACCTCTGTGCATTACTTATTGTGAATGATGGATGCTGCTTCAACAGCAGAGTGCTGTACAAAATGGCACAGCAGCGCTTTATTAAGCAGTTAACATCACAGCTACCAAGTCAGACTGTTTTGAAACCAGCTATACAGCCCCTTCTCATCCAGTTCATTGCCCATCACTTAGAAGGAGTCACCAGGACTTAGAAAAGCTTTTGCCTTCCAAAAAAGCAAGACAGCCAATTACTTCAGTATTTGTCATGCGCATTGTTTCACCACGGCCAAGTTTAACATAGCAACAGAGCTGAGGTCAGCTGAGGATACGCTGGAGCGTTACTCACAGCAACTCCCTTTCTCCAAGACAGAAAAAAACCCCTCTATCAGCCACATTAACAGTTCTTACACTCTAGTTACAAGCAGCTGTGCAAGACACTCAGTTCTTTTGCTTATTCTTTTGATCAATATTAAGCATTTTTCATGCTCTCTCTCTACACTGGAGAAATCTCTGTTCAATCACAGTGTTGCTGCAGAGAAGAGATACTGCAGTACTAGTCTGTCACAGATGGAGCCTTCCCCCAGCCCCCACAATTCTTACAAAATCACAAGAAAGGAAGTATCTTCTGTACAACTGTGGTGAAGAAACACTAGCAGGAGCATTTAGTAAGCTGTTCTAGTTATTCAGACAGCACAAAGCCTTTAAAATAGATGCAATGCCATCCCCCTAGTCTATATGTTGAAGCTAACTGGCACATATGGTCTGGGGCTTCTCCAGCCCATGGGTCAGCAGTTTATCTGCCAATCCAACCTTTAAGAAAAGGCAGCTTCAACATGAAGCTCTGTTTTACTGTGAAAAGCAGGAGTGGGAAATTATTAGCTACTTGGAAGTTTTCCCTTGGCATACCAAGGTTAAAGTGACCAAAGGCTAGTATTTTAAAGGACATGTTTTAATACAGAGCTTTCTACAAGAGCTTATTGCAAAGAAAAAGGTTCCTTTAACATTAGGATGGGATTGCTTAAATAAGTATCTTGAGTCAGAAGCTCATTTTGAACAGAGTAGCAGAAAGTATGGCTCTCAGTCACAACTCTCACGTCAGCTCTCAGGTTAAAACTTGTCCAGGCTCTCAGATACACCACAGTTCAGTTTCAAGCATAATACAGCTGTTTTTCTGAAGCTGTTTCTGCACCTTCCTCAATAAAAAAACTTTTGGGCTGCTAAAACAAACACCACTTTTCTTGATATTACTGATGGGTAAATACCTCACCTTGATCCCTTCTGATGGGCTAGTAGACTTTCGGTTAAAATTCCCAGATACCTGAAGCAATCCTTTGTGAATGGTTCCTAACAACCTCAACAAAGTCTTGATTTAAAACCTACCATGCAACATGCCACCAACATCTTCAAGACACTCCAGATTTATATATGACCTTGAGATAGCAAGACAGGATGTTTTTAAGATTCAAACAAGTGTTCTTCACCATAATGAGCATGACAGAACGATTAGTCCCTTCTAGTACAGCTCCAGTAATCCCTAGGCAGTATTAATAAAGCAGGATAAACACTGATAAAGAGAACTTCAACTTCTGAACAGCATAAATGCAAGAGAACTAAAGAGGTTCCCCAAACTCAGCAGAAGGGGCTGTTCCTGCGCTTGAAATTTCTTTTATCCTATTTTGTGTCACAAACAGCCAAAGAACTCCACTGAGACCATGCACCTGAGGGGAGAGGTTTGGGGGAGTTTTGCCTTTGAAGGGAAAAAAAAAATCAGTTCAGCAACACTTCGGCAGGAAAGCCTCACCTCAAGCAACTGCCTTGTCTTTGAAATGTTACTTACCCTGAAAAAAGTGAAGCTACTAGCTGCTGAATAAGTGTCACTCAAAAGCAGTTTCTTGGCTTTTTCTTACACAGCGGGCAACTTTCCTTTTAAATTCTCCATTTCTGTCTTCCCTCCATTCTTTCTGCAATTGAACAGACAGCTTTCAGTTGTCAGGCCTGTAACAACATACAAGTTCTAAGAAGAGGCTTAAGTGTTTACGTATTTTCAGCCATGGGCCATAGGCAACACCTGAATTGGCTTACAGAGACAGTCACTGCAAACCTGTGTCATTCAGGATGTTTGGAACCTTGCTCTGGGTTTCTATGCAAACTCCCCCCAAGAGAGTGAACAGCCCTTCCCCCTGGTATTTTAGGCATTCTCCAAGGCTAACCTGGTGGCTACCAATATTTCACAATGTCTAGGCTGAGATCTATTTACTTCAGTCTGCAAGCAGCAGCAAACTCAAACTGCAGACCACAAGCTGTTGTTATGGGTTAAATAAAATGTCTTTAACAGCAGTGCTGAAAAAAGGTACATGGCTACTGTGGAGCCAGGAGTTACACTGAGATTAAGAGAGTTTCAACTCCCTCTCAATTCAGCCAGACACTCCAGCATAGAAATACAGGAGTCGACAGTATTGAGAAGAGACACAGCAGCGTCCTTAGAAAGGAAACACCTCCTAGTTAGATATGGCTGCAAGATACCGGCTCCATGGGAAAAGCCTGAATAGAATTCTCAGCACACTTCCGAGGATACTGTCTGTGACAGGCAGCTCATTTCAGAACTGAACAGGTGAAGAACAAAGCTAGAGGTGAACAGGAAGACAGGCAAGAGGCAAGACTGAACCCAGAGATGTGCACACAACAGGATCATGAAAACCCACAGGGAAAAGTGCAGTCAGTTTTCAGGTTTTTGGGCCAGCCTCATGATAAGTTCAGATGAAAGCACAGGAGCATCATACAACGTGACTAATGCTGACACGTTGAGTACTGACTTGCAGTTTAGGCAAGAAGTGGTGAGAAAACATGAAGAATGCCTTATCTCATTTAGTAAGTTCTACAGTTCTTAGGTTTGGGTATAAGCAATATATTCTTATTGCAGTGGTGAGCAAAGGGGTGCCCATTGTTTAACCTAAAGCAACCCAGCACACAACAGCTTTTCACCCCCACTTGGAGGGAAGGTTGCAGCACTTCTGAGTGAGAGAACTGAGATAACTGACACAGCCCAACATTCACACTCCCAAGCTCACGTAGCCAGTCAGCACGTTGGAAAGCCCAGCATGTCTTATCTTCCCCAGTGAAAGCACAAATAAGGCCACTGATTAATGTGTTCTTTTTCAGCAATTCATACACCAAACATTTTGTTCCCTGGATGGAGACATGGGACAGCTTACACAACATGGCTTCGGGCCAAGAAAAGCATTGAATTTGTGCCCTCCTAGCTTCAGATTCTTAGGCTGAGTTCCCTTTTTCTTGTATTTGTGTAGTTCTATGAAGCAAGGGGTCAGAATTGAACAGCAAAGTTTCCTATTTGACAGCAATCTCTCCGAAACTCTCATTTTAGATCATCAACTGTGCTATCTGCTTCTCAACATTTGTTTATTCAGGCTCCTACCCCTCATTTTTCTCCCACTCCAAGAGACAGTACTCCAAGATGTACAGTTCATTTTTCCAGGAAGCAGGTATATGCCCTGCTCCTAAAATGCTGTGAGCTACCTGCAACACCTTAATCTCTAGACTCACCTACAACCAGACATTAATGAAAGCAGACAAAGTATCTTTTAGTAACTGCCAAATACTGCTGCTGCAGTAAGCTTGTCCTTAGTAAACCAAATAGAAGACATCTTGATAGCAGCTCAGAATTCTTCATTACCCTGCTGAATATGCTCTGGTTAATACAGAGGAGGCAACCTACAATCCAGGAGATGCTATGCTGCTCAAGCAGCACATTTTGTTCCAAAGTTACTTGGAACATCTATTACCACAGTCAGAAAAACAGGTCTCAGCATCCAAAGTGGTGCCTCAGTACTGTCTTCACTGTCTGATTTGGATTTAAGTTTTAGTTCTTTCAAGCTGGGCTAGAAAATGCCATGTTTTAAAGCAAACCTTTACCCTAAGGTTTAGGTACACAAATGCAGAGTTTTCCATCTAGCATCTCTGAGGCAAAAATCCTCACTCTTGAAGTAGCTGACAGAATGGGGCAAAGATTAACAAAAAAAGCCTTGTGATACTAGGAAGGTGACAGGCATAGCTGAAAGTATAAGCTTTCTCCAGCCTTAGGTCGGTTACATTCAACATACATGAGCTTGTAAACTGAGGAATTCTAATTGTACTTTTAGCATTTCATTAATAACTTGCTCATTCCAGTGCTCTCAGGTTTGCTGGCAGAAAAAGTCCATGTTGTCCTGGGACAATACTTCCTCCAGAGCTGAAAGCCAGATGCCTTTTCAAGTACATTCTCAAAGCACACACATATACAGTCAATCCTGCTGCTTTAACCCAGGAAGACTCCTGTAGAGGTGGATGCAAATAATTATACTGAGGGATCCGACCACATTTGCTCTTTCCATTCAAATCAATAATCTTTTAACAGGATATATCATTTCCAAAATGATTTTTTTGTGCATTATACTAATAACATTTTAAAAGAACAAAAAAAAAATAGTTCCAGAATATGTTAACTTCTGCAGCTAAGCTTAATGGCAGTTGTACCACCTATGTGTATATATATCCCCAAGATTTTACAGATAGCTTCCTTGAATTTCTTAAGGCTGAAGGAGCTGAAGTTTATCCATTAAAGTGTCTCTGCGCACAAGTTATTTACTATAAATAAAAGTATTATTGCATAGGAGAAAAACTACTGCCTATGAAACCTGACATCTTTCCTTTGCAATCTCCAAGAGATTTCCCAGGCCTAACTAGTAACTGTGTTTCACAACATGACTGCTTTTCCCAACAAAAAGGTAACCTTAACAGGTTTTTCCAGAAGTTACTGTACTGTCTGTCAAGCTAGAAGCAAAATTCCATTGCAAGTTTAGGTTTCTACACTGAAAACAATTGGCAGATGAAGGAAAATCTTACCGCTGCATCAACATTAGCAGGAGAATCACCATTGGGATCTGCCAGCATAGAAATAACACTAATCATTATAGTTTCCACTGTGTGAATGGGAAGCCAGCGTTCCTCAGGCTTTTCATAGCCATATTTGTCTTCTCCAGGCTCATGAAGAATTGAAATGCAGACATCGCCGTTCTTGTCAACTACAAAACAGAACAAGGCATATTTCAGTCATGAACAACGCGCTGGCATTTCTTCAGGACAGTTACGGAACTGTTAGTCTTCACTCCAGCTTGTCTGGAAGCATGCTAGTGAAGACACTATGAAAAAGGAAAGTCATTAACTATTACAGAACTCAATCTGTACCAAATAGGGTTTGGTGGAAGTCTGTTATTACACCTGGACTTCTGGCACAGAGGGCACATGGGGAGGAAGAACTTAATTCTAATCATACTGTGACTTTCAAGACTATTTAAACAGGCTTCCAGTAAAGCTTTTTCTGTTAAGTTCAACAAACTAGAGAGGGACCTTTTGTTTTTTCCACAGCAACGGCATCAGCTGGATATTACTGCAGTGTATTGGAATATAGTTTAAGCTGCTGGAATTAGAAACTGCCTGTGAGTAGTCTGATATTTCCAGAACTGAAACTAGCACAACATCAAAATATTCCTTCTGTCCCTTATGATGAGAGCACTGTGCTGGACTCCTCCCAGCTTTCAACATAGACTTCTTCAATAATGACTTTAGGAAGTGAAGGATATTCCTCTTCCCCAGTAAAAGCTTCCTCCATTCTATTTTACCTTCCCATCTATGTCCAGCAGTCCATAAGTGAATGAAGCATTAGGAAGAATCTTCACTGGAAGGACTGAAAGATGCTGTTATCTCCTTTCATGCTTCACCAGAGGAGGACAACCCTGGGCATTCTATACTGAACTGCCAAGTTCATCACACTAAGCTGAAATATTTGAAGGTATTAACAAAAGAGACAGCTATAGAAGGCAAATTTCTCCTCAGACTGGAATCTTGCACTTAGGAAAAAAACACCAACCCTGAACAGTTACCAAGAATGCAAGAAGCTACTGACAGGAGCTTCTGAAAACACTTTAGGAGCAGCCTCTTGGAGCAGCACTATTAAGAACTCTGTCATGGTTATTACTCCTTTATGAAGTGATGAAGATGATGGCAAAGTAAATGCAGTTCCCTATTTCTAACATGAACAGAAATGTATCCATTTGTCTTCATCACATTTTAGTTCTTAATTGCAAAAAAGAAATGAAACTTTGACATTTCTTACCATTCGGATGCCAGATTTCCGTGATGAATTTCATTTTTGGCGGCCTCAGTGGATAGTCTTTTGGAAAAGTAAGATGAGCCTTGAAAACACCACCTTCACTGGGGAATCAAACAAATCTTAGTAGAGTTTCTTGTAAGCTGAAGATTGGAACTTAGTGATGTATCAAAAGCTCCAAGTTTACCCCTCACACAGCTTAACATCATGTTGGTAATTAACAGTACCAACACTGCCATATGCAATACAGAGTTTCTAGATTGAGCAGATCCTTCCACAAGACACTGTCAGTTCCACAACACTGTCTTTTCTAGAACTGGGAGGATGTTCCAGAGGGGAAAGAGAAAAAAAAATACCAAAAAGAAACTTAAAAACTGCAAAGGAATTCACCACCTGGAATTCCAATGTACAGCCAAAAAACCTGCCAGTAACTCCCTTCTCATTTGCCCAGCAAATACCTGTTTGTTTTCCTTCCTTACACACCTCAGTCCCAATTTCTTGGTATCAATCTGCAGCACTTAGCCTCAGTGACAAGTTACAGAAAGCTTTATAGTTGTGTCTACAGCACTGCTTTGTAAAGACTTCAGTGCTACCTTGTCAACACTAAGCTAAAGGGACTCGGACATGACAGTGAAGTGCTCTGCCCACTGAACTGGAAAACAATACTAAACAGGAGACATCCAGTTTTTACATGGAGTTACAGGCGCATATTTAACTAAGGCAGCTGTTTGGTTTATTTTAAATAGCTACATTTCAATACCCAGAATAGTCCCTTTTGAAAAATGTGAAGGGCTAATATTCCATGGAAAGCTTTGCAAATGGAACACTTGGCTCATGGAAGTCCTGTAACATTTGCCCTGTTACTATCATTGAAGGTTGTAATGAAACTTGAAATTGCAAAGGCTGGAATGACAAAAACTAGAACATAACCTCCAAAGAAGGTGGCACAAAATGTGCAGTAAGATGATCTACTCCTCAGTAGCCACACAGACAAAAGAATTGGTGTAAGAAAGACAAAGCTGTTCAGTGCAGTTTTTCCCCCTCTGTATTTGTAAAGAAGCCAGTATCCAAAGGCCAGAGGCTACTGAGGAAACAACACATTTTACCACCATTAACCAAAGGTGTGCAATTCTAGCAAGTGCCTCAAAAAAAACCTCAAACCACCCAAACCCAGAGAGCATTAGATCTAAATTACTTGGCTCTTAAAAATAAAGCAGCTGAGGGTATCTAAACCTACAGCATTCATTTTCCACAAGTTTTAGAAAAGGCAGGCCGTCTCCAAAGAAACTTTAATCCTGGGAAGGGTTAGAATTCCAGAAACATTCACTATTCTAATAGCCATACTAGTCAAGACAAAAGAGAGTTAGATTACATTTGCTGATAGCTCCAAACCAATCAAGTTTTCTTTCAAAGTGAAATAGTTCTTCTCTCCCTTTGCAAAGCAGCAGACCCTCCAGCTATTGGGCTGCACTGGCATCCCTGTTGCCCCTCATCATCTACACATAAATACAGCCCTTTAATTGAATAGACATTAGAAACCAGTTCATGAAGTACAGCTGTTAATCAACATTTGTGCCATTTTAAGCACTATTCTTGATCAAGGGGTCTCTGTCAGTAGAGTCTAAAGTCTTTTCAGGTAAACCTGGAATAAATCAAGTGGGACCAGGAATGAGACTGAAGTCTGAGAACTCTGAATTACCTGATTGTGTTCAATTATGTTCTATTATATATATTTCTGTCACCATAAAAGAGACCAGGGAGAAGGATGCTGTGTAATACTACCTTGAAACACTTCAACTATGAAGTGGAACAGAAGACAGCTTCTTATCTAAAAAGCCTCAAAACAAGTTCAGCACCTTACGTGGGGAAAAAAAAATGCTACTGCAATTTTTAAAATATAAGATGTTCAATTTGAAGCAGTATTTCTTCACTGACAGTACTTAGAAAATGGCCATGAGAATATAATAGAGCCACTACAAGACTGCTCAAAAGAGGTCAACAAAAGTTGAAGAATTCATCTCAAGCAAGACTTGAGAGTTATAATGTAGTGTGCTTGATGAGAAGCAAAGTAATTCAATTACTGTGTTCAGGTATTTCAGAAGTCTGCAGACAGAGGTATACAACTTCATGTTGGAACTAAGACTGACCTCAAGTAAATGCCACTAAGCTTTCTGTATCAGTAATTTACCACTGGAACAGCGTAATGAAGGAGAACAGAGTTCATCTTCAAGAGCTACACTTTCAACTGACCTCTTCTGGGCACAGAACCTTTTCCCAGGAGCTACAGTAGATGATCATATATAATCTCTGTCACAAAGAAACTGTTCTCTCAATTAGCTATTAGAGGGTTTAAGCCCAACAAAAACCCAAGACACTGCATATGTCAAACTGCTTCAGGTACTCTGAATTTCTGTACACTTCAGGTACAGCAGTGTAAAAACATGGCAAACTTAAGGGTTTGTGTTCAAATGTCAATTAAAGAACCAGTCCTTAGAATAAGGAGAGAAGCTTTTTGAAGGCCACTGTGCAAGGTTTGCTAACAATTCAAATTTGATCAGCACTGAAGCGCTCTAGGTCACACAGGAAAATCTATCTCAAACTGACAGGACTTGAGGCTAACTCTGTGGTCTGATGCAGTTCCCCAAACGACATCCCCTTGAATATTTTCCTGCAATCAGCAGCATGGAGTTGGAATGGTTCACAATTGTACTATCAGCTAAACTGGAGCTTTGCAGCAATAACTGAAATTACTGGATTATACCTGCCTTACTTAAATGCATAAGGCAATAAAAGCAGGATAGCCTATTCTAACTCATTTCTACACAAGCACAAAGGGATCAGTGTTACCTTTTCCCAGGGGAGCAAAGCAGTTTAGAACTTCTATACAGCAAATGCAGCTATTTACAGGTATTCTATTAGCAACAGAACAGTGTTACCTAACTTACATCAGTACGAAGATTTAGATTAACTTCTACCCACTTAGACAAACTAGCACTAGTAAATCCAAGTTCACTTGAGTTTCTGTATAAGTATCAGTACTTACTATAGTGTATCTGGAGGACCAATAATAAGGACTTCCCATCGATAAAGATCATTGTCATCTATTAAGCCCGCTGAAAAGCCTTCCACTGGATTTTTGTTGAGCTCTGTGTAGGAAAAAGAATTTAAGAGTGACTTTAGATGTCTATGATAAGCATTTGCTGGTTTTGATCATGCCTCTATACTTGACCAAGAAAACCCAAAACAACACAAACCCCATGATTTTCAGTGATCTGGTACCTACTGAAGGACTTACGGCCTGGGTGAGTATCCTCAGCTCCCTGCCACACACAACAGCATGCTGCCAGAGCAGAGACCCACAGCCTGACTCTGAAGCTATCCAAGTACACCACGAGCAGAAGGGCCAAAGTGATTCAGCTGTGGGACATGGTCTCCAAGATACCAACAGGCAGGGTACAAGTCAAAAACCAGATTTCCTACTGACAAAAAAGCCATACTGCTTTGGTAAGAATCCTGTAGGAGCCAGATTAAACTGAAGCCTATCTTGAACTCCAGAAAATGGTAACAGAAAAAACAAAGACACTATCTTTTTATTTAAAACCAGCACCCTACTTCCCTTTTTTGAGAATCTGAAGGCATCGGAGACCGGTGCATTCTGGAGATAATGATTTACTCCCATCTGAACTATCAGAAGAGAACGCAGAAGATAAAAACCCTGAACAGCAACACAGCTTATGATTTTATTTCACAGCTTTATCCACTAGTGATGAGCAATACAGGATTCAAAGTTTACAGGCTACTTCATAGAGTTACTGCCAGATAGAAGGCCTATCTGGAAATAGCTATGCACAAGTCAGACCTAGATGCAGACTCCACTGTAGAGTTTCTGTGTCCAGCCTGATCCAGGAAAAGGCTTAAGATTCAGAAATAAGCACTTCAAATGAGTTCTGCCTAAAATTCAACTGTCTAAAATTCCCCGACAGCTTTGGGTCAAAACCCAATGTAAATGCCATACTGATGCCAAATTGAAAATCTTTATCCAACATTTCCAACAGTCCAGACAAAGTCCTAATGGGTCTTGGCTATTTAGGATATGGGAAGGGGAGAAAAAGTGATTCCTTCAACTGGTCACTAACTTCCAGATTAAATTAGGATTTTCTTCAATTCTGCTTTACAATTTCTACTGCACTTACTTTAGATCCTGTTTGACGTTGTACAGCCCTCATTATGTTCCACAGTACGGTTCATCTCCATATTCCCTTTTTGTAAACCCAATAGCTGTATTCTGTTTTGATTTCTAAGCATTGCAACAGACTGAAGTTCAAAGATCCTCATAATGCCCTCAGGTACATGCAGAAGAACTCCTAGTGAGAACCTCATACCTTTATGGTGAAAGGCTACCTTTAAGTCCAAACTGATTTGCCCGGTCACTGTTCACCAGTTAAGGTCTTAACTCTTTAAAGCACAGCTACAAAACTGCAAGAAGAATCAACTCAAGCCTTACACAGAGGGGTAAGTTTACACAGGGAAAAATAAAGTGCTCAGCTCATATAAAGGACCAAAGTCCTGACGAGGTAGGCAGCAGGAATGCTGACTTTGTGTGGCCACTGAGAATTCAGACTTAAATTCATCCACAAAGTGATTCCATGCTAAAACTGCAATAAATGCATTGGAAGGGGTTTTCTTAAAAGCTCCTCAGCAGGGTTTAGTCAACACAGGAGGTCAACCATTCACTCTCCAAGTTGCAGGACAAAGACTGAACCGAATCATGCTTTCTCAAGACAATGCCTGAGGCAAAAGACAGCATCACAGGCTCTTTAAGCAAGATGCAAGCTTCAAAACCAAGAACTACAGCATGGCCACACCTCACTAAGCAGACATGTTTCCACCCTCTGGCATCTGTGAAACACTGTGGAAACAGCTGCATGAGTTTGAGTAACAGTTCTATTCAGTCTCAGGTTAAAGGGGCAGAGAGAGCAGTCAACTGTCTTACATGGAGCAAGGACTTCACCAGTCCCCTACCAGACACTCCTCCACCATCAGACATTGAAAGTTACGCTACATTAGTAGTTGAATAAACCCCCTTTTTCACGCAGGGTTAAAATATTGTATTAATAGTGCAGAAAAGCCATCTCTGTTCAGGATACTTCAGACATCCTTCTAGCTATTTATTAGCATTGTACTACAGAATAACCAGCATAACCACATAAGTCAACCAGAAGAGTGTGGATATTAGATTTGAGTATCTCACCTTAATACTTTCAAACCTGAATTTAAGCCTCCAAAACATGTTCCCTCATTTCTGTATTCTACAGGGAGAAAAGGGTTTACGTGGAGTTCTGCGCACACTGAAGCTGCTCACATTTAGCTTCCTTATTGCTTCCCAGTTATCACTTCCCACTGAGAAGAATGTAAAAAGCCTACCAGAAGTTAAGACTCTGAAAAAAATTCAGCATACTTCTCCCTATCTAAATATACCACGCTATTTTTGAGTCCAACACACACCATTTTCTTCTCTGTTTCTTGATCCGTGCTATTTCAATTTCCTTTTACATCTGTTTCAGCCTCCAATAACTTTTTTTATCCTCAGGTCCTTTGAACCATTTTTTATGTTATTTGTTCCCACTGAAAGCCAGCTCTTACACTCTGACTCATACCTAAGATCTTGCAGCACTACATTGCAAGAGATCTTGTGAGAAAGAATAAGAGCGCTGGATGCCAACTCTTGTAATGCAGACAATCTGTAAACTGTATGAAAGGGACAGCCATTGACAAAAATCTTCTGTTACAGCAGCTATGAAAATCTGCTTAGTGGATGTTACCTATATGGCAAATTATGATGTTACTACTTTTACAGGAGGATGGCATCAGTCTCTGCCTTGTGGAAGGTTCTCATTTTCCTTCCACAGTAGCAATGCTGAAGCATAGTTCAAATAGCTACTGCTTGCAAGAACACTTCGAGGTAAAACAAGGGATATAAGCTCAGGCACCTCCTCCACTAAAGGTATGCTGAATTACTACGGGCAAATTAAAATGAGCTTTCCATCTAGATTATTTATGCTAAACTTAACATCAGCTAATGGCTGGCTGGGAAACAAAGAAAATCTCAGGGAAGTTTTGCACTGGGACATGAAAAACATGATCCTTGGCTGCTTCACCATGGATAGCTAAAAGCTGCTACTCATTAAAACTTGTAAATACTGAAGCCTAGGGTTTGCTTGTGTTTTTTCCCTGGATATAACCAATGCTGCATATCAGAGAAGTTAACTACTAGCATCACTTATCTCTTACCTACCTCTTCACAAGCTGAGACTCACACAGCAGTGAAATCCATATACTAAAATCCCAAATGAAGAGGGCTGCCCCCACGGCACTGTGCTCAGCCCCCAAGGTCTGCTGCCCACCACCAAAGGAGCCTCTTGCACACTGACACTGTGCCCAAGAACACCAAGCAACTGTTCTTGGTGTCTGTCAGGTCCCACCAACTACAGCAGTTAACTACTTGCAGCCCAAACAGAACATTCCCCAGGCAGACACACAAATGATGGATATACTTTGTGAAGTAAAGGATTCAATTCCCTCCTCCAGGCAGGGAGGTGCAACAAGCTCTTGGTGCAGATTCCTCTATGAAGCCTACAAATCCCAGGAAAAGCAGAGAAGTCAGACACCTATAAAGAACTGGATCTCTCCACTTCTTCAATCCTGATTTTCTCTGAGATTTCTTGTTTAGCTAAAGATATGCTGTGCTTTTAACATGGAAACAAGTACATTAACACATTTCCACCCTGCCCATGCCTAATTAAGTGCAATTTACTTGCTACTATTGTGTATTACACTCTATGGCTTAGTATTTGCCAATTACTTTCTGTGCTTCTGACAGTTTAATGCAATACATATTTTTATTCCAGAGAAAAACAACAATCTTGCATTTAATCTAGCAGCAGTTTCAGGTAGAGCTCTCTGCAGCTCAGGCAGAGGCTGACAGCCAAAGCAGTGCAAACCTGGGCAGCTGCCAAGCACCAACTTACTGGGAACAGAATCCTCTGGCTGCTTATAAATTAGACATTCAGTTCCTTTAATCCCATTCCTGAACCATTACCTGATTTGGGAGGTGAGGAAGACTAACAGCCTATAATCTAGCAAAGTTGTGAGTACCAAACAGCCTTTAATATCCTATACCCACCCTCCTACAGGAGCTACCAACACAACACAGCACTCCTTCAGCAGTTTAGCTCTTACTAAAGCAGAACTAAGTTACCACTGCCATAAACTTGAGCCAAGGCAGTACCATAAACTGTGCTTCCAGTTTCAGTGTTTAGTTTACACCAAGCTACTGATGTTCCCACATTCACTGCCTTTAGGTAAGCCAAGAAACTTTCACCAATCCAGAAGCAAAACAGCATCAACAAAAATGACTAAGCAGAAAGAGTCCCATGGCCGCATGGAACAGCTATGTACGGCATCTCAACTTTTCAGCTTGACTTTTCACCCACCCAGCCACTGCATAGGAACACTTCAGTGTATTTTAAGCTACATTACAGTACAAAAATATAAGCTTCTGTGTTACTTTTTATAGCAGCCTCTTCAATAAGTTGACACAGTGGCTGAGTTGTGCGCAGCCAGTGGACTGAGCCCAGCACAAAACCAGAGACCAGAAAGCCTAAGTCCTAGCTAAGACTTCTGCAGCAATCATCTAGCCAACTCACACAGTGTCCAGAAAAAGCAGGCTGCAGCAGAGCTTCACATCTGCTTGGGTTTTTCTCCATGGTTGCTTTATGAGAGTCTTAGCACTTACCCACAAACTTCTAACAACTGTATAAAGTGGAATCCCCCATTCTAGACTCTTCTCTTCCATGCCCCAGTCTGTGACTTCCACATAGTTATGTTACTTAACTGAGGTCAGTAATGATTTCTAAGACCTCCCTTTCTGCCTGCACACCCAGGTGTTAAGTCTTGATTCTAGATTAGAGCTGAGATAATGATAAAGTAACATGATATCCCTGTACAGACGTATTCCCAGAGCTCTCCATATTATCTACTTCCATCATGTTCTGGCTTGCTCCACAAGCTCATCCAAAAAGTTCAAACAAAACAGAGCACAAGATATGCACACACTCCTAATAGCCACCTTGGCAGTGACAAGTAAGATAGCAATTAGAACAGAGCACCTCTAGCCACAGAAGGACACTATTTCGTAGTGAGACTGAAGCAGTGAAAACAAACCTGCCCCTAGAAGAGATTCTATCAACCAGTTCAGAAGTAGCTTTAGATTAGACTTTTCACTGTAGCCCAGCAACTAATTTCCAGTGCTCCATGCTTACCTCATTGATAAGGGCAGCACTACAGGCTTCTACAGATGTGATTCTCCTCTCACTGCAGAGGATTTCTAGGGAGGGCTGAATAGTTAGCATTACCTGGCAAGTTGCTATCAGAAGTTACGTCAGTGCAGTGCTACACAGCTTTGTGTGCTGCTGCATCAACATGCTTCGTTTGCCATCTCCTCAACTATACCTGCATACCCTTTCCAAGGATTTGCATGGTGAAAGCAGGTTTTGTGTGGCTGGAAGACATGGTTGCTTCAGCTCTGCAAGCAAGAGGACTGCCACACTTGCCCAAAAGGGAGAGGCAGAAGCTCCTAAAACTGCTACTGGAGGTCTGTGGATTAAGGTGGTTGTTACCAGGGAAACTTGACTAGAGGTTGGGATTCTTTAACTACTAAGGTGTCACATTATTCTAGGCATGAACTAAAAATAGTTTCTTGATTGTGTTAGTTCTGTAGTTCCATGTTCACATGAGTTGTGGCATACCTGAAGACAGACAATTGAAAGCTCAGGTTAGCTACTCAGTTGAAAACTGACTGTTAACATCCTAACCAGAAGCCTGAAAAGTCTTTGGTACTGTCTTGCTTCTTATAGTCCCTTACGCCCACAGCAGTGGTCACCCACAAGCATTGCCAATGCCCATTTAGACACTGATTTCAACATAAAGATCTCAAAGCCAGCTCTCTCTCACAGACCACAGATACCCAGCTACTGATTTGACCCAGTAACCCAGTTTACCTACACCAGGATCCGTTCCCATGCACCATTTTACCTGAGAGAAAGACAAGCAAGAATGGAGATGACCTATTTTGAGACATTCGATTCCTGCAGCAGTCTTCATGCCATAAAAGCCTTCTGTTTACACATACTCAAAGCAGTCTTTTTCCAACATCCCACACTTACCATACGCAGAAGGAAGGTCCTTCCCCGCTCCCTCCCCGTTCGCTTGCTAATAAGCGAATGCCTGAACCCAGTAACTAAAGAGCAGAGCACATTAGGCCTGTTAAGCCCCAAGTCTTCTCTCTGAAGTTGGAGGTGGCGTTGCAGTTACTATCCTGTCCAAATCTGCTTCCATAAAACACTGGAAATAGGAAACATACTGATGAAAACCTTTGAATTCTGTAATATTGTTTAAAGCTTTGGAAGAGTTACACTGCCAGAATTAAGCTTCTCAGCAGTAAGTTTAGAATGTATATAGGAATTAGTATTGGTGTCCTGGGTTCAGCAAGAGCAGTCAGTTTTTCTCCTTAGTAGCTGGTGCAGTGCTGTGTTTTGACCTAACCTGAGAACAAAACTGATAGCAGGGATGTTTTCAGTTACTGCTCAAATGTTTAAGTCTGACCAAGGACTTTGTGAGCCTTGTGCTCTGCCAGGGAGGAGGGGAGGTCGGGAGGAAGCAGAGACAGGACACCTGACCCAAACTGACCAAAGAGGTATTCCATACCATAGCACGTCATGCCCAGGATGTAACTGGAAGTTATCCGGAAGGGCTAGTGCTCTCTGGGGTGCTGTAGGAGGTATTCGGTTGGTTGTTGGTGGGGTGTCGTGAGTTATCTGTTGGTGGTTGGTGAGATGCTGTATTCTTTTCCCTTGTTATTTCCTTTATCATTATTGTTATTATTGGTGGTAGCAGCAGTGATTTGTGTTATACCTTAGTTACTAAACTGTTCTTATCTCAACCTGTGGGAGTTGCATTCTGTCAATTCTCCTCCCCATCCCCCTGGAAGCAGGGGAGGGCAAGAAAGGATGGGTTGAGTGAGCGAACAAGCTACGTGGCTGGGTTTAAACCACGACAATTGGTCATGTAATTCTGGCAGAAATTGAGAGATGCCGTTTCCTGAAGAGCCTTCTTTGGCTAGCCTGCTTGAAGTGTGCTGTGTATCCCATCACATCACGGTCCAGCACAGTCACATCACCCAAGTTAAAGTGGAGGTTCAACAGGTCTGTCAAAAAAAAAGAAACAAAAACCAAACCAGAAAGCCCTACCATTTCCAGCAGTGTCTGAATTTTGGGGGCAATCTGAGGAAAGGAAGAACTGGAATAGTTACAAAGATTGGAAGAAGTCCGATTCGTGAGTTCACATCTAAAAGGAAGCCAACATCTCACCAGGAAGCATTCAGTGCCACATTTGTCTATTACACCCAGCGTAATAGGAATGCCACCTCCATTTTCTCCTCAGTGCCTGATGCACATTTCCACTCTTAAGGGTCAGACAAGTGTTTGGTGGGTACACATATCTGCCTGTATTTGAGACACTCACCCTCAGCAGTGTTCAACAGACACCTTATCAGGATAAAAGTGGCTTCTGAGACTATGATCATCTCATCCCAAAGCAATGTCAAAACCAGGTCAGATGAATCACACTCTCACCTACAAAGGAGACTACAGAGCTTCCAATGTCTATTGCATGCAACTGCTAGAATTTGGCAAGTCAAGTGTCATCCTAAGTGCCAGTCATATTAATGTAGTCAAGTTTAGCATGAACAGCAGGAAAGTTCATTAACTTGTCAACTTCATGAGCAAAGCTACAAAAACATTCCATCAAGTATCTTCCAAGCAGTCATATGCACACCAGTCACAAAACAGCACTCTGAAACAGAACTAAGAGCTCTAGGATACTTTGCATACAAGAATAGAACACGATTCCAGGAAGTCCACTAGAAAGTCTCTATCACAACACTACGCCATGGGGAGATGTTAGCAGCTGAGGAGGTCAGCAGAAGCTTTCCTCATCACATGCGTAAGTCATTGTGCAAGCTGAAGGCGCTCTTCCAGCTTGTTTTTAATCTTGTTTGTAATATGAATAACAGGTTTACATATCCTAATTTGAGCTACATGGTTATTCAGAGTTGGTTTAAGACATTTCTCTAAGTGACTCCTGAGAGCATCACCTTTTAGATCAGCACCAAGTGCAAGCCACCTAAAAAACAGCCAGCTTGACCTACTAGGTGTAGTAATAACTGCATGGAAATAGGTTTCCTTAACTAACATTCCACATACAGAAAATCTGCACGTGGAAGCCCTTACAAAGGGTTTCTATCAAGAAGTTTTACTACTATTCTAAACCCGTACATGCGCTGCTAACATCCCTGCCCAGGAGAGCAGTTATTTTTATGGAATCCTATTTGATTAAATTTCTGTACTTAATGTTCTTAGAAGGTCTGAATATCTGATTATGCCTTGGACCTGGGAGTAAGCAGGAAAAGCAAATATGAACATTTACACTTTCAGGACGGTCTAAAGCTCAGACCTACAAGATTCCATAGAGTGATCTTGGCCAAACCAGTCCACTGGCAGGTATCTACACTGAAAACTGAAGCACAAAGCAGATGCAACATGGCAATAGCACAGGCCTGCATGTGAAGTGTTACCCAGATTCTGCTCCAATATGCTGGGACAAAAAGACAGTGTGAGTGTCAAGAGTCTCCTGCCCTCTTCCTCACCCAAGCCACCTGCTCTTCTTTCTCCAGGCATCTAAGTTTATTCTAGTATTTAGTTAGTTCATACTTTCAGAACAGCAGCCACTTTTTAGTTCAGTTCTGCTTCATTAGAACCCAGTCTCTACGCTGGAAACAAAATGCTGTATTCAGATCAAAACAGAGGTCGTATTAAATGTATTCAGTGGAATAAAGTTTAGATGAATGCTTATCTGAGGGAAACAAGGTTTACCTACAGAGTTCATTTATTTTCCAGCTGTTTAGAACAGGCCTCTGGGGGAACTACAAAACCCCAAACCTACCACCAAAACCCAACAACTTGTACCAACCACAAAAGGGACTGAGCAATCCTGTCTTAGTTGAATATGCGCATACTGCTCCAAGTCTGTGACTTTCTTTTAAATGCAAGAAAGAGCTACAGAAGAGTCAAGGCAGAATCAGTTATAATCACAACATGCAGTTTTATTTGAAGACCATTCACTCTACTTCATTTAGCCAAGATTAGTTTCTCAAACCAAAGTAGTTTATAAGAAATCAACAGATCCTCACAGTTTACAGTTCTGGAGCAAATACCTCCTAATACTGAAGTTGGAATCACTACCAATCAATCACATATGAGACATTTCAATGGGATTTGTTTAACATTTCCATCTCAAATAAAGATGTTAATGAAGCAGGATTGCCTCTAATGAAAGTATTTTCTCAGTAAGTATTCATTTTGCTCCTTATCTCACAGGATCTCCAGCAGCATTCTCCCATTCCACTATTCTCTAACAGAACAGAAAAATCGCTCTACTGTCATCTATGTCCGTACTTTGGTGGAACTTACACTGCCTTGTTTGGAGGAGCAGAGAAGGAAAGAATTCCTAATTTATGATAAGCTTGGTTCCTTCCCTGAAAGATTAGTAAGCTGATCTAGCCAGAGCCAACTGGCTGTGACTATAGCTGCCCCATGAAGGAGTAAGCTTATACAGCAGGCTGATGCTGCTTCATCCTGTTAAAACAACTGGTTGAGTCATCAAGGCACTCCATTCTGAGGATTAGCTAAACCTCATTTCCCAAAACTGCCAGCATGCCTGAATTTTTCCTCTTGTGACTGCTGTCATAAATCCTCTTCTTCGAAGAGGCAGAGTTCAGCTCATTTCTGCAAAAGGAACATTCAAAAAACTATTAAGCGCAGCTAGTAAAGTTTGCCACAAGTCACCTCCATTACATTATTTGCAGTGCAACAGAAATTCAGGCTGCTGGTATTGCTCTAACTCTACACTACAGCAAAGTGTGTGTTTTAGCATGATATTATCTACAGTCAGCATGAGCAAGGAGCTTTGATGATTCTGTCAACATCTACTCACAAGAAACAGAATTATCTAATCTGCTGTAATGAGGCCCTACACTGCAAGAGTGTGAAGGTGAGTGGTACACACATGCTGTATCTGAGCATCCCAAAAAGGCATCAGAGCAACAAAGATTGTTATCTAAAAATATGATGAGTCCTTTAAAAAAACAGGGTGGTCACAGCATTTTAAGTGATAGTGAAGTCAAGTTTGACATGACCGGGACCTTGGAGTTTTAACTATAGAGGATAATACCAAATATTACTGCCATATAGATCTCTCCAAGGAAGCTAACAGACAGACTAGCATCACCTTAATACCTCAGATCAGTGCCACTCAACTGATTATCCTGCAGACAAACCTAGTGTAAGCCAGGAAATAACCAGCACTCCAATGTAAACAAAGGCTTCTTTCACAACCAGCCACCCAAGAGATACGCATCTCAGCTTTGATCTAGAATGTGATCTTAATTCCATAATTCCCTCAGAATTTTCACTACTCAAATCTTTTAAAAGCAGATCCCGTGTAATTGCCAGAAATTCAGCCCACTCAACATTACATTGCAAGACACTTTGCACACAAGTAAAAACCATCGAGCTGTCACATTCAGTGTTTGTTTTCTAACTTGTTAATTTAATTTTGAATTAGACATTTTCAGTTTGAAATAGGAGCTGTGTCCACTCCAAACTGAAATAATGCCACCTTTCTCCTGTTTCAGAGAAGTATTTGTGCAGGGTTTTCTGCATCCTAAGTTGGAGAACATTTACAACCCACTGCAACTGGGGCCAACAAGGGCATGGCTATTCCCCTGGTTTCAGTGATCCATGTTTATGTTAAAGAGGACTTGCACTTCTGGTTCCACTGTGTGCTACCAATGGAACTGCGTCCTCCCTGAATGATTTTGCTGGTTGAACTAGACAAGTCTGCCTACTCTAACAAGTCTCTGTGTCAGCAAGGATTTGGCAGAAAGATGAAATAAAAGCAGTCAGAAATGGCTCAGTCTGCAACACCCTTGGGCTTGACAGCTCTGGAGAATGGAAGAGAAGCTTTACGCTCGCAGTTGTCTCCTGCCTCTTTTAAAGAGCATGAAGTTTTGGGGCAGTATAGAAAACACAGACTGTTCTCCCCCATCTCCCCTGGGGGGTGAACTCTGCCAATCTAGTACTGTACTGATGTGCATACTTGTTGTTGGTTTTGGTTTCTTTCCGGGGGGGTGGGTTGGGGGGGTGGTGTGTGTGTGTCAGAGGTACTTCACTCTTCTAGTCTTTCCTGCACCTTAACCCATAAGAAAAAATGGATAGATCCCAACTTCTATTTCACATTATTACCAAGGCACAACAAAGTGCCTTTGTTCTTAAAAAAAAAAAAAAAAGGAAAAAAAAAAGACATCTATAAGAACAAGCACATACACTGAATTTTAAGACATTTCCAAAAGCTGTTCGAGCTTACATTTAAGTTAGTTTGAGAAGGAATAGCCATTTAGCTTTACAGATAGACACAGAAAAGAACCTCCTTTCAGCTCCAGCTAGCCAGACTAGTACTCTAACTGGCTTTGGTAGTCAGAGATCCCCATTCACCGCTTCCTTTAAACGCTTAAAAACTACCCAAAGTTTGGACTGTCATGATTTGAACTGTTCTTTTGCCTAAATGGGGGCAAGCATGAGTCAACACAAGAACAGCTACTATAGTGATTCCCTGGTGATATAGCTCAAAGTTTCATTAGCAAAGGCACTGGGAAGCTTAATATCTGGGGGGTGGGGAGGGAGAACAACAACCCACATCTAACTTGGAAGTTGTATTTTGTGACTGTCATTGAATATCCCTTCTCTTAGAGCATTACCAGCATCCACAACATGCCACTTAAGATGACAAGTGTGTGTATATATGGTGCTGTGATACTATTTACCTGCTCAAGTTACAATACAAGCCAGCTTGCTCAAGAGAAAAACAGAAGTCTGTCTCCAATATGCTTATTGAAGCAACCTGGGATTATGTTGTAGAGTTTTGTTCTGTGTTTTGGTAAGACCCTTGGTTTTAAGTCTCACCAACAACCAAGAACTGCCAGATAACCTTTACTTTAACAAAGTCTTCAAGACTTAAAATAACTCATTAAAGTGCTACATGCCATAAACACTTATTTTCCCCATAATGTCTGGATCAAGAAACAAAGCATATGGGAGACAGAACAGGTATTCATTCTGAGAACTACTGCTGTACAGTCCTTTCTCCTCCTGTCATGGCTTTTCCTCTTGAGATTGAAAAGAGCTATCCAAGACCTCATTCATTAGAAAACTTTAATATTCCTCAACTGCTCCACCTTTATATAGGCTTTGGATTTCCCCTTCAACCTCCCTCCACTTCTGGATGCCTTGTTCCAAGTCCAACAGCTCCAACTGCAGATCCCTTGTGCTTGAGTAATGTTAATTTGACAACTGAGTGATCTAGAGCAATTTAAGCTAGTTTAGATCGCATAACTCATATCCACTGCCTGTTCATTACCCTCCAAAACCCAACCATTAGGTTCAACCCAGTGACTCACCACACTTCACATAACACAAAAGCTGAGTGTAGCAGAAGGGCTGAAGTATCAGCCTCACCAGGGGAAAGACAAAGTGTTGATTTTTGTTTGGAGGTAGAACAAGTAATGTGGATGTACACAAAGGGACACATGGGAGCAGCTGACTTGGGGAATACAGTCAGTAGGGAAGAGGGATCAGACATCATCAAGCTCAGCCTCTGCATTGCAACTTCAAGCAACCTGCCATCAGAGCAAGCTGTGTCAGTCTAGTTTCAACTCAGCCCAGATGTTATTTAGGTTATCATAAAGAAACTATTTTCTTTCTTAAGTCAGTTACTCCAGATGGCACTTTTGAAGTACTTTGGTATTCACCACACACAAGTAATGCACAGTCACTTCTAATATTGTTTCAATTTTGTTTGGAACACATATAAAAGGCTGCTAAAGTCACTGGTAGTACTTAAAACACAACACCAACACCCCAGAAGAGATGCATGATACATGCAAATGGTTGCAGCACTTGAGTAAGCAGAGTTGAATCAGTAATAGGGGCAACTGGAAAAGCTTAGCAGTTTTTACCGTAACATGAATCCTTCAGAAAAGAATGAGCAAAAAGGTAACTAGAAGTTAACCCCCAAATCTAACAGTCTGCAAGTATACTTACACACTTAAACAGCATGTGCTTATAGAAGGTCTTAAGACCTCACAATACAAGTTAAAAACCACACACACCAGAAACCAACAACTAATACTTATTATCAAGAGGCTTCAACTAAACGTCAGGCTTGCTTTCATGGAGCACAATTAGTCAGTTAAAAGCGACATTCCAAACAGCCAAAGCACTATATTAGGTTACTAAATGCTCATTTTGATCAAGTTAGAGAGCAACTGTTCTAAACTACTCCTTCCTTGGAGGGATCATTTATAGGAAAGAGAAGCTTTGCATCAACTTCAGCTCCTACATTAAGCCTATACCTAGTGTTTTAATAGCATATCCAAAGGTGCACACACCTCACTGAATGTCAATAGCAACTTCAGTAGTTACTAAGGCATTGAGGTCCACACTTATGTTCAGGAGCCCAGCCACTGTATGTGTATGGTTCTTATTTGTTAAAAGACTGTCACCCTAAAGGGGTAAAAAAAATCCCCTGCTAATAGTTAACTACGTTCAAGTTTCTCAAACCAATCATCAACTAAAACCTGGAGATAATGCTGAAAGTGCAACAAACCTATTACTGTAGCTCGCTGTACCTGGTTATGCAACTTCACCCCCTTACTGCTAACAGTGTTCTCGTCCACCCTCACGCTTTCAAAGACATTACTTCAGCCTCAGGCCAAAATCCTCCTCCGGGGATTGCTGTGCCACTCCGAAGCCCCATCCCTTTGCATGGGCACCCAGCACACTCCAGCCTGCGCTGTAACTGCCCCAGTCCGGTGCACTCAGCACGCATTTCCTTATCGGGGTATGAGGCAATTTTGACGTAAGGGACGAAAAAGGCAATGGGATTCTCCCGAGGAGCCGGGCGGACCCGCGCGTGTTCCCGGGGGAGGGGGCTACTGCGTCCCGGCTGGAGGCGGAGGCCGCGAGGCCATGTGCGTGCGGAGCGCGGGGCGGGCCCTTCAGCACCCGCTGCCAGCTCCTTTCGCTTTAAATCTGGCAGCGAGCGACACATGGAGCCGCATTGTGCGCCCCGCGCATGCGCGCCGGGTCGGGCCGAGCCAGGTCCCCTCCGCGGCCCAGGCAGGGCCCGCGCTCGACCGGCGGCGCGGGGACAAAGGGAAGGGGCGGGAGACGGGACCGGCGGCGGGGGGCTGAGCTGCGGGGCTGCTCCCCGCTGCGGGCCAGGCGCCCCGGCTTTTCCCGTCCCCGGGCCCAGGCTCCACAACTCCTCCTTCCCCGCACCCGTCCCGCCCTCTCGCCCCCGGCGGAGCCCCCTCGCTCCTCCCTGCAGGCTCCCCCCCAGCAGCACGCGGCCAGCAGCCCCCTCTCGCCCTCCCCAGGGCGGGCCCTCCACCACCCCTCCGCCCCGGTCCTCTCCCCGCAGTCAGGGCCTGCAGAGCCCCCGGCTTTCCTCCTGACAACAAAGGGGCAAGCGGCCTCCCCTTCCCGGCCCGACCTCCACGGCGCAGGGTACCGGAGGTGAGGGTGGGAGCGGGGAGGGGAGGCGGGACGGGGGCACCTCAGGTCCTCACAGGAAGGGGAGCGAACAGGGCGAGTCGCCCCAGCCCCGAAGTACCGCTTCCAGGGGGGCTCCCTCCCTCCGTCCTCCGCCGCTTCTCTGTGCCTGACAAACATCCCCCTCACACCACAGACTTCCCCGCACACAACCCCCGCACCGCGGGGAGCGAAGCCGCGGCTCCCTTCTGCCATCCCCGCGCCGGGCAGACACGACTGCAAGACCGGGGCGGGGGGGGGCGGCAGGCGAGCAGCGTCGTTGCCAAATTCCTAGTTCCCTGCCGGGACGGAGGCAGCGAAGGAAACGCTTCCCCCGCCATGCCGGCCCTCCGCACCCCTCCCCCCGGCTGCCCTGGCAGCGATCGCCCGCAGGCTCCCCCTCCCCCCGTCGGCCTAGTTCCCTCGGCTCCCGGCTGGGCAGCAGAGCGGCGGGGGGGCTGTAATCTCCCCTTCCCTGTCGCACACGCACCCCGCCGGCCGCCCGCACCCTCCCCGAGCCGGCGCCCCTTCCCCCATAGCAGGCCCCGGTTCCTCAGAGCCCGGCCGACCTCCGCTCCCCCACACCGGATCGGCTCACCCCTCCCCGCTCCCCGCCAGCCCGGGTACCTGCTAGTTGTCTCCGCAGTAGCAAGGCGGACTGGAGCTCCGTCATTCTCCCCCTCTCTGCCCGGGGAGGGAGTCCCAGCGGCGGCGGGGACGGCGCGGCTCCTGGTGCTGCGAGAGCCCGAGGCGGCGGCGAGTGGCCCTCAGCCCGCCCGCACCGCGCCCCCAGGGGGTCTGGCTCCGCGCCGGCCGCCGCCACAGCACGCAGGGTCCCTGGCAGGGGCGCACGGCCGTGGCTCCGTGCCTCCCTTCTTCTTCTCCTCCTCCTCCTCCTCCTCAGCACCACCACCTCCTCCTCCCCCCGCCCGCCAGGAATTTCACTGCACTCCGGGCCGCGAAGCGCAGGCGCACTCCGGGCCGGCCGCCGGCCCTTCCGCGCCGCCATCTTGAGAGGGCGGGAAAGGCGGGGCGAGCCTGCCTTCGGCCGCCATGTTGGGAAGGTCCTCTCGCCACTTCCCCCTTTTAAAGCCTGAGGGGAGGGAAGAGAAGCTGTTCCGAGGAACAATGTCCTCAGGAGGAGCATAGTGCGCCCTCCTCCACGGCGCGGCGGTTCTGCTGCCTGCCTCTGCTTGGCACCTCTGAGGGCAGAGGGGCTTCTCCTGAGAGACAGCTTGCGATACACGCGTCTTCCCTCAGTTACCACAGTGTACAACACACAGGGCAGCAAGTAACAAAAGTTACCTGGGCATTGTCTCAGCCTAGAGTGCTGCCGTTTCCACAGCCCAACAAAACACACGGTTTTCTTGAGGAGGGGATAGAAAGAGCAGCTAAATAGCACGGGCTAAAAAAGAGTTAGCTGCTGGATGGGAGTTGCTCATGCAGGTTTGCTGCAAAATACAAGAGATTGTGGGTGTCATGGGGATGCTTGTGTGAGGAGGAGCGTGCCACTGTGCTGAAGATATGCCCAGGAAAGAGAAAGGTATAAATGCTTAAGTCAAAGCCCTTGTTGTGCTTGTGAGGTAAAGGGGCTTTGCAGCATTAGTTTATCCCTGAAGGACATAGGCTTGATTTTGCATCTCCACCAAAAGCCTTCATAATAGGAGCTTTTGGAAGGTGACTGCAAGTCATGACAGGCACAGCTGACAGAATGAGGTAAAAATTAAGACAGCTTATCCCAAAGAACTAAGTAAATGGTCAGGGAAATGCACAAAAATGCAAACTGTATATTCATGTGTTGACTGTGAAAAATATGCTGTGATAAATAGGTGCGAGAGACTAAAAAGGAATGGGCAACTCCGTTCCTCTGCCATTGGCTTTGAGTATTCTGTTGGATTCTTTGATTTTACATTTTAATTCTCAAGTAAATACAGTTTCTGGGTAATTGGATGAACCGTTATTACCAGTGACAGAAAGCAGGAAACACCCTGCCCTATTGCAGAAAGAAATGACTACAAAGGGACTTATCCTGTATTTGTCTGCCAAAATATTCAAATTTTCTACAGAAACAACCCTCTTTATTTTTTTTTCTGCTACAAGGGGTTTATTTTGTTTGTGAACAACAAACTCAGCTTGCAACGAAGGAAAGAGATGATGAAGAAGAGAGATGCTTTTAGTTGGCAAAGCTGAAGTCTTTTCCCATGCTGCAATTTGTAAGGCCTAATATAGTCTGAGAGTTTCATTACTGGGCTAGTACAATTAATCAGAATACTATTCTCAGATATACTTGCAGTTCTGATTAAATCTGTCTTCTTCAATGATTAAACTAGGATGATACAAGACATACCACGGTGTACAATACTGTTACTGAAATCCATCTCGTAAAGGGTGTTCTTAGCCAAAGAAAATCTTTGTAGACTTTCTTCTTTGACTCTAATTCCCAAATGTATTTTGTATTTGTATGTTGCATTGCTTCAGACAGGTTCATTTGATCTTAAAAAACAATCTTTCCATTTTAACATAGAAATCTATCATGTTCAAGTGCATTTTGTAGATTTACTATGCTAAGAGACAGTCACCCAAATTGGAATCGAGGCATGCTGATGGGAAATGACACTATTGTGGATGGTATTTCTCTTTCAGGAATAAAAGGCAGGCTTTGTTCCCAATGTCAGTTAAGCCAGCACTAAATTAACTCACTCAACTTTCTGTACCTGATGTCAGTTCAGGCACGAGTACAAGTTTCTGACAGCTCTATTAATAGAGGATCTAACTACAGCACTGGAGACTGAAAGGTTATATGAAACAATTCTATTACATTCTATTAATCAAAATCATCCTGAATTGTTCACCATTAGGTCACTCACTGGCAGTTATCTTACTTAACAAGGGAAGTGTTTTATGGTCTCCTATGGCTTGTGTATTATTTTCCTTGTAAGGAATGTAAGAGGCTGTGAGTAGAGAAAGAAAGGATATGCTTTAAGCTGGCATGGATGACCTGGATTCCTTTATTCTAGCAGCAGATTCAACCCTAGTTTATAAGAGCAATATGTGTTTCATCATAGGAAGCACTAGCAACTTAAAGTACTTTAATCTTGCTCTGTCACCTTGTGTGCAACAGCAAAATGTAGAATATGGCTCTGGTGGTGAGGGCAGGTGTGTGACTGAGACATAAACTAGTTCAGTGTTACCTTACAGCCATAATGACTCTATGGAATCCTGTCATGAAAATGAAGCCATCATGCCACAGCAGTGTGTTACTCGGTTGGCTCACAGTTCATGTTGCTTGTCCGTAAACACAACATGCTATCTGAAAAGAGAGAAAAGCTTTTTCCAGGCTGGATGGACTTATCTGAAGTATTCTGTTAATACCTACTTTTTGTACTTCCTGTGCACTAACACCTCATCCTACTATTTGCTGAGGAAACAAGCAGTACATTTTAGGAAAAGATCTCGAGATAGGAGAGATTGTATTCTTAAATCTGTTTTACTGTCTTTGGCATGCAGCCTCTCTGCAACTGTCTCTCCAATCTCTGCATTAAATGGAAGGGCAATAAGAATTTAGATTATTTTCTCTTCCCTTAGGCATTTCTTATATAATGACTGTTCAGATCCTACATCCATTTGCTGTGGTTGCCCAAGGAAGTTGTGAGTCCTCCATCCCTGGCAGTGTTCAAGGCCAGATTGGACGAAGCCTTGTGTGGCATGGTTTATTCTGAGGTGACCCTCTTTATGGCAGGGGGGTTGGAACTGGATGATCTTAAGGTCCTTTCCAACCCTAACTATTCTATGATAAATCCAGCAGTATTCCCCCTCAGTCACTGGCCACAGACAAAGGTTTTGTTTGTGACAGGAAGCATGGAAAATGATTGCTTGAGCCAGGGAGAGGGCACGTTGGCAAAGACTGAGTTGTTCACTAGAGGGTGACACCTAAACAAAGTGTTTTGATGTGACTTTTGGGTAAGATTTCTGGTACAAATCAACCTAGACAAGAATGGTAATGGTAAAACAGTCTCTGGAATTGCAGGAAATCCTTTCAGAATCTGATGGAGTCAGGCTTTTGGCAGGAAGGCTCTACTTAAGACCTGGGTAACCCAGAATGACCTTGTTCATCATAGTTTACTCAAACTCCTACTACTTGAAGGGAAGTGCAGACAGCGCTGCTAACTGAAGTAAAGTATTGAGAGCTTGGGTGGCAGAGGAGGAAGTTGTCCATATAAGCAAAACCCCNTAAACTTTAATTGTACAAGCTGAAACTATTACTTAAACAGATACCATTCTCAGCTGGGAAACAGAGACTCTGCCTGGGCATTCATGTTAGGATCAGGGTAAAGTGCCTACCTAGAGGTGTTCACTTTACGAAACATGGGCATAATTTCTTCCCTCATTATTAGTGAGGAATGAAAGCAGCAAAAATTGAAGTAAAGCTGAAAGGCTGGCTTGAATGCCAGAATAGTTACAAGAATTGTTAAACTAAAATGAAAATTGCAGTTTTCCAGCTCCTATTTCTAAAGAAGTGAGTGTAAGAAAATTTTCCTTGATTAGGTATCCCAGAAATTTTATTTCATTTACAGGAGGAGTATGTTTATCATAGTTTACTCAAACTCCTACTACTTGAAGGGAAGTGCAGACAGCGCTGCTAACTGAAGT